>LR749490.1:727295-855354 GCA_902729485.2 Mus minutoides | reverse complement strand
CCCCCCCCCCCCCCCGCTTCTATGAGGGTGTTCCTCCATCCACCCAACCACTCCCACCTCCCACCCTTGATTCCCCTATACTGGGGCATCTATGGAGCCTTCATAGGACCAAGGACTTCTCTTCCCATTGATGCCTGACATATGCAGCTAGAGAGCCATGTGTACTCCTTTGCTGATGGCTTAGTCTCTGAGAACTCTGGAGGGTCTGGCTGGTTGAATTTGTTGTTCTTCCTATGGGGTTGCAACCCCTGGCTATGTGCCTTTTCACTCGCATGCTCTCCATGCCTAGCCATGGAGTTACTGGATACATGCATGGTGTTTAGCCTCAGAGAGTGTTCTGTGAATAGTCCCCTGGACACTCAGAAAAGACTCTCAAGGTCCTCAGCAGGACCACACCTTAGGGCCTGTCTGCCCACAGGATTGGGCACCTGGCAGGCAAAACACCAGGGACTTTACTAATAAACCGATGAATCTGAAATGCTTAGTCCTCATATTTCTTCCCTTCTGAATGGTTTGTTCCCTTTTGAAAAATGCGGATGTTCATCTTCTTATTGATCCTTACGGGATTTATATATGGAAGGTTCTAGGCAGCGGTGTAGCCTCTCATCCATGTAACATTCTCTCCTCAGCTCTTTAATCTTCTTTATGGTATTTCTGGACAGATCATTTACATTTTTATTGGTCTGGTGTTGACTTTTTTCTTTACGGCCTTTTCCTTTGGCATCATATTTAAGATTTCTCTTTCTTATCCCTGTGATTATATAAACTATCCCTTTGTGTGTGTGTGTGTGTGTGCATGCGTGAGTGGGGGTGGGAAGCAGGCTTCTGTTTCCCTACTTACTTTCTCAGCCAGCCCTTAGTTTACTGGACTAAGGTTCTGTGAGAGGGCCCTGCTAGTCAGTGTCCACACACCAGACAAACAGCTGAGGGAGGGAGGTTCCTCTAGACCATGTCCTGAGAACTTTGGCCTGTCCTGGAGGGAAGGGAGGGGGTGTGGTATGGTGGCAGGGGTTGAAGCTGAGGCTTGGTCACATGGCTGTGGACCAGGAAGCAGACCAAGCAGGCAGGAGCCAGGGGCAAATAGACTCTTCCAAGGATGCCCCAATTGACCTACTGATCCCAACTAGACCTACCTCCTAGAGGTTCTACAGCCTTCCAATATATCCCCCTTGGCAGCACATCTAAAACATGAAGTTTCAGATTCAAACCATAACTGTTCCTGTTTGCTTTCTCTCACAAATTGGCCTCACACAGTGACCCAGATCATCATCTGGTTAAAAGATAAATTCTTTACACATAATGTGTGTGTGTGTGTGTGTGTGTGTGTGTGTGTGTGTGTGTGTGTGTGTGTGCGCGAGCGCGCATGTGCGCACGTGCACTCAGCCCCTCCATCACTTGTCTGTGCTTAAGTACAGTGACTGTCTCCTGCCCTCACTGGGACTTGCAGGAGAAGTACCCTCTCCCCATGAGGCTGGCATAGCACACATTGACTTTCTTCAGTATTTTTTTTTTTTATGATTTTCAGAGTGACACATGTGACAGTGGTCAGGTAACACACAGGAGGCAGAAGCTCTAAGCCCAAAGTACATGGGTCAGGGACAGGAACCCTGAGCAGGAGAGCCCCAGCTTTGGATGGCCCCACAGAAAGATGGGAGTGCAGCTTGCTGATGGTTGGAGTCGACGTCTGCTCACAACTGAACAGACCCCACTAGTCATCTCTTAAAGTGCCTCCCTTCTCCCACCCCCCTCCATCCCACCCCACCCCACCCCTGCCCCATAACAGGAATCACTGAGAGAAGCTCGGGCTACATGATGTCTGGGGAACAGAAAGCCTGCACTGTGGAGGGAGATGATGTGATCTGACCCAATCCAGAGGCCATTTTCTTCCCAATTTACTTTTAAGCTGATACTTGCCAAATTGGAAAATTATACTTAAGATAGAGATAAAAGGTTTTCTTTTAGATTGGCAGTGTTGGTGCACGCCTCTAACCTTAGCACTCAGGAGACAGGCAGGCAGATCTCTGAGTTAGAGGCCAGCCTGGTCTACAGAATGAGTTCCAGGACAGCTAGAGCTATACAGAAAAGCTCTGTCATGAAAAACAAACAAACAAACAAACAAAAACAAAATTTAAAATAAGAGTTTTAAAATCTTTACGAGGAGCTGGAGAGATGTGTGGCTCAGTGATTAAGAGCTCTCTCTGTTCTTGCAGAGGCCCGAGTTCAGTTCCTAACATTCAAATGGAGAGGCTCCCAGCTGCCTGTAAGTCTAGGTCCAGCATCTGCTGTCCTCTTCTGGCCTCCAGGAGCAGCTGCACACATGTGGTGCACAAAACTGTGCTGACACACATGTACAAAACTAGATCTTTAAAGAGCATACTTACAGGAAAAAAAAAACAATTTAAAGAAAACCAAAGAGTAGCAAATAGTAGATCTGGGATGTGAAATTGGTTGAAAGGGAGGAAACCGTCAAGCGACTGGCCAGGGCCGGGCTGCTCTGCTCTGAGGTGTCCTGGAAGAAAAGCCTGGCTTGGCTTTCACAGGAGAGGGTTTTTGGGTATGGACACTTTTCCAGTGCTCTCCAGTTTCCAACAGACTCCAAGTTCACCTCAGTGTCTGAGCCTGCATCTTTCCCTGGCTCAGGCCCGAGAAGACCCTGTGGACAAAGGCCACACAAGCCTCCTGACCTGGGCCTGGGGTGCTGAGGGGTGTCAGGGATTCAACTCATTTCCAAGCAAATCTGGAGGCTGAGAGCACTGTCTAAGCAGGTGCCAAATCCTTCTGAGGATGGCCTCTGCTAACGAGGCTTGGCATAGGTGCCTCCCTCAGCCCAGAGTGCTGGCATGAGTCACACCTGGCACACTGCATCCGCTTTATCCAACACTGTAAGATCAGGTCTCTAGACTCAGCCGGGGCAGAGCGTCATCAGTCATCAGGTTTATCAGGCTGTGGGTCCAAGGCTATAAAGCACCACTAATGTCCAGTGGTTATTTACTCCACTGGGGGAATCCTCCAAGACTCCCCAACTCTGTGTTCTCCCTTCAGGAATGAAACCTGAGCTCCTCTGGCAGACAGACAGATGTTTCCTAAATACTGGAACGCCAGGTTCCAGCTGGGGCGGGTGGGACAACAGACCCAAATCACCCCTGTTAGAGAAGAAAATGTTTGCCTTGTAAATCTCTCCAGCGTGTCCGTTTCACTTTAAAAGACTCCAGTGACACTTTATTTCTAGATATTCAATTTCTTTTGCAGCTGTATTACCTAGAATATTTTATAAGTGTGAAAACCTGTGAGTTATTTCTCTGAGGAAATGCCGTTTTGGACAAATGCCTTCCCAAGCCACGGCCTTGCACATGTCACCCCAAGCTCTCAGTCTTGGGGAGCCCTCCCTTTGCAGCCCTCTCACACTCTCATCTACTATTTGGGTTCTGTGCCCACACATCTCTGCAGATAGTACTGAAGGGGTCACGAGGGAAGCAGCCACAGTTAACCTGCAGGCAGGCAGAGACACAGGCATCAGAGACACTATTAGGTATAGGACTGAAAATAAGAATCTAGCTGGGTACTGGTGGTAGACGTCTTTAATCCCAGCACTTGGGAGGCAGAGGTAGGTGGATTTCTGAGTTCGAGGCCAGCCTGGTCTACAGAGTGAGTTCCAGGACAGCCATGGCTACACAGAGAAACCCTGTCTTGAAAACAACAACAACAACAACACCAACACCCCAAACAAACAAACAAACACAAAAAGAAAAAAGAAAGAAAATAAGAATCTAGTTACTCAGGAGCTAGAAGGAGCCCAGTGCTCAGTGGGGTATCAGGAGGCCATGCCAGCTTGGAGGGACCTGCCACCTTCAGGGCTAAGAGCCAGGGCCAAGAAGGCCAGCTTCTAGACACCTATGAAAGTATCTGTTTCCTCCTTGAGAAATTTCTTAAAGCACTCAGGAGCAACAGAGCCCAAGACAGACCCAGAACATCAGAGAAGGGAGGCTGAGGTGTAAGGCCAGACCCTGCCTAGTCCTGGGAGGGGCCTTGCTGGGGCTGTGAGGTAGTGAAGCGCTGGCACTAGCATGCTGAGTGTGGACAGGCAAGAGCTGATCTGAGCCTTCTGGCGTCACCCCTGCTCATGGCTCTGAGTGACTTCTGAGCATTAGTTTAGCCACAGCAGGCCAAGGGAGCAACACACATAGTATTTGTCATCCTGTAAGTCTTTATCCACTTAGGATGATGGATGGGGGCTGCGTTCACCCTGCCCCGACAGAGATCAGCCCTGCAAAAGGGGATGCTACTGCCATGGCTCGCTGGGGCTCAGACTTGCAGGGCTAGTGTTTCCCAGCACACTTTGCACCTGTCAGAGGGGCCTCAGGCAAGGTTCAGGTGGGAGGGATACATCTAGTAGGCAGATGCTACCTACCAGGACCTTGGCACCAACTCATGGTGACCAGAGGCAGAAGGCAGGGATGGTGGGATTGCCACATAGCATTTCCCATCTTTCCCTGTCCAGGGATGTCCACTGGGGTCATAAAGGTTAGGAAAGGAGAGTTAGAACCATGTGACCCAGACCTTTCTCCTGCTGACATTCAAAAGACACAGAGTAGCTCTGAAAAAAAAAATCTTCCAAGAAAGGGGGGTCAGAAACAACCCCCAAGAATTTAAATTTCTGGTAACTTAGGCCTGCATATCAATAGCTAATTAATAAGGCCTACATCCTTTGATGACAGGATGATTAAACTGTTTTTGAAATAATCCATTTTTAATTAAAATGCTACCTTCTCTTGTTTCTGGATGTATTCAAAGGAAAGCATTTGCAGATGTCTTGTTTTTAAATACACATTATACAAAGCCAATAATTAGAAAATTTCATGCTTTTAATTACATTTTAATTGTTCTTTGCCTATCGATGCAAAGTTAAACATTCTTTCTTTATGTTAATAGCACTGCTCACTGAAGCCAGTAGACACTAGAAGGATTTCTTCCATGCATAAAATACCATCCCAGTGGCCTATAGTGTGGTAGAGGTACCCAAGGGGTACCCCTTCCTTGCAGACAGGGGCTGAAGTCAGCTCTCTAAGGCGGGGCAGCAGTGACATCCCTTCCTAAAGCCACAAAGCAGGATATCCATGGAATTTGCTTGGCCTGTAAGCCTTCACCAGAACAAGCCACACAAGACATCAATACTGAGAAGGTTTGTAAAGCATAAAGGAGGGCACACTGTGGAAGGCCCGTTTCCCATCTGCTGTGCTCAGTCAGGGGGGGGGGGGAAGCACGCACAGCCACATACCTGTCCAGTAAACAACCCAAACCCACCTGCTGCCAGCACCCCACCGTGGTAATCTCCCAAGCTGAACTATCCCTGTCTGGCCCACTGCACAGGAGGCGGAGGGCAGAGGGTCTCAGTGGCTTCTCAGCACCAGCTGCTTGTCTCAAGGTCTTTGGGAGCAGAACACCTTCACCTCTTATTCCTCACCAAGATCACCTGCCCTGTGTCCCTCCATACACCAGACCTGACTACCCTCCTCTCAGATACCCTTTCCCTCCTGTCACACCGAAAGCCCTGCATAGCGGAGCTCAGCCCCACTTCTACTCCATGGGGCTCTCACCGCTGCATGAAGCTGACCACAGCACTGGAACCATATCGGGTTTTTTTTTGTTTTTGTTTTTGTTTTTCGAGACAGGGTTTCTCTGTATAGCCCTGGCTGTCCTGGAACTCACTTTGTAGACCAGGCTGGACTCGAACTCAGAAATCCCCCTGCCTCTGCCTCCCGAGTGCTAGGATTAAAGGCGTGCACCACCATGCCCAGCCCATATCGGTTCTTAAATGCAGGGCCATACCTGCACCCAGACAGGGCTGGGCACATGGATGAGCAAACAGAAGGTCCTCAGAAAACATGTGATGACAGGGCCACAGAGAGTAGTAAGAGCTGGCCTTACCAAGCACAGTGACCAGCACAGAAGATTCGCATACACTCATGTGCACTCACCCCTGTAGACGTTAAGCTCCACCTGTCCAGTGATGGGCCATCTAACTCCCCTTTCCCTTTCTGGGCTCAGTTCTGAGCCTCTCTGCTGTTAAGTGGAGATCATGTGACTGTTTCTTCCCAACAGGAATATGAAGAGAAATTCCAGTACATGTATGAACACCATGCTCTCCCTCCCACTGCTCAGAGCAGGCACAGGTAGGAAATGGAAGCAGCTTGGAATCACTGCTGGGAACAGCCACATGCCAGCTGCAGGCTGCAAGCAGAGCAAGACATAAGCCTTGACTGTGCTAAACCATATGAAATCTGGCTTTCGTAGCAAAAGCTGCTCTCTACTGACTAATAGATGAACATTTAGAATAGGTAGAGTTGTAAACCAACTGGGCAGAGACATTATCCAAAAGACAGTGGGCCATTTTCTTAAGGCAAAAAAGCCAAATCCTTGTTTACATGTTATTCGTGTGTGCACGTGTGGGTGTGTGTGCGTGTGTGTATGTGTGTGGGTGTGTGTATGTGTGTGGGTGTGTGTATGTGTGTGGGTGTGCATGCGCGTGTGCATGCGAAAGCCAGCAGCCGACCTCAAGTATAATTCCTCAGAAGCTGTCATCATGTTTGTGTCTGTGGGTGTGCATGCCACAGTATGACATGTGGCAGAGAACCCCTGTAGCTGCAGTCACAGGTGGTTGTGAGCTGTCTGATGTGGGGTGCTGGGAACCAAACTCTGAAGCTCTGGGATAGAAGCACCTGGTTTTAACCACTGAGCCATTTCTCTAGCCCCTACCCCTTGTCTTGAGACAGGGTCACTCACTGCCTGGTGGTCACCAAGTGGACCAGGCTGGCTGCCCAGTGAGCTCAGGAATCCACCCGTCTCTCCCCCACCCCCTCACTTCCCCACTGTTAGGATTACAACGGTGGGTGAGCATATATCTAGTATGTGGGCTGTGAGGACCAAACTCCTGTTCTCATGCTTGCACAGAGAATGCATTGCGCGGTGAACCATCCCCCCAGCCCTGTAATTAAGTGAGGTTTTAGATGAAGAGCTCATTATTAAAATGTAAAACTGCTGGGTATGGTAGTGCACACCTATAATCCCAGCGCTTGGGATGCTGAGGAAGGATGATTAAAAATCCCAGGCCTCAGACTGGAGAGACGGCCAGTGATTAAAAGTACACGCTGCTCTTACAGAGGTTCAGTTCCCAGCACCTACTGGGATGGCAGCTTATAACCATCCACAACTCTAGTTCCAGAGTGCTGAACCTCTCTTCTAACCTCCACAGTACCAGGTACAAATGAGGTACACATACATATGCACAGGCAAAATACTCAAAAACACTAGGACACATCAAATAAATAAATCTACGAACTTAAAAAAAAAAAAAAGACCAGTGCAAGACCTTGTCTTAAACAACAAAAGTAAATCCATGTGCTATAGTATATGAGGTAGTATTTGAATACAGTTTCATATATAAATAACGGGGCTGGTGAGATGGCTCAGCGGGTAAGAGCACCCGACTGCTCTTCCAAAGGTGATAAGTTCAAATCCCAGCACCACATGGTGGCTCACAACCATCCTTAATGAGATCTGGCGCCCTCTTCTGGAATGCCTGAAGACAGCTACAGTGTACTTACATATAATAAATAAATCATATATAAATAACAAATAAATTTAAATCTTTAAATAAAACTGTCAGAACTGGAAAACACACATACACATGTTATATTTCAGCAGTGCAAACAGTAACAGTGCAAATGTGATTAAGCAGAGGTGTGAATTACACAGGAGAGAATCTGTCTGAAAGTTGACACGTAAAATTTCTCGACATCACACTGTGAAACATATTTTCAAAATATAGGCAAAACATGAGGCACCCACCCTGCTACACAGGGTTCTTACAGATCCGTGTGTCTACTCCACAGTCCCTAAGCAAACAGGGCAAAGAGCAGACAAGATGGGGAGAAAACCGCTACGGGGCGAAGATGAACCTCCCCAGCAGTTCAGGGAACATCCACTAAGATGGCAGGAGACACTTCTCATCAGTCAGGGGAAGAAGAATCAGCACAGAGAGAGCATCCTAACTCCTGAGGTCCCGTGGGCACATGGCCACACCTAGAATGGCCAGCACCGTGGTGGGCTCGCACGGTGGCCTCTGCAGAAGGCTCACTTGGCTCCTCCTGGCTTTGTGTCTTACTAGGCAGAGTAGTGGCTGCTCACCCCTCACTGGATTAGCTAAAAATCCCAGGAAGTGCCCAGCAGCTGCCCAGCAAACACTGCCACCAGCCGCCACTGTGAGCTGGGCAGCTTTCCTGAAAGGCAGTTGGTTCTTTGTGCTTTGAAAAAGTCCCAGAAATTTCATTATAGGAATCCACTCCAAAACAACAGTTAAGACTCCCTCATGAAATAGTGGAAGCTGAAGACGTTAGCAAGTACCCAGCTGTCAGTGAAGGACTGGGCAGGTGGATTACACGGGTTCCTTTAGAGCACCCAGGTCTGTAAAGAAGGAAGGACATGTCCTCCCACTGTGATCCTCCTGCACATCTGTCTGTTCACCTGGGACCCAGAGAGACCCTGGGTGGGTAAGCTTCAGGGCAACAGCTTTTTCCACAATCTAGTTTGCAGTGTTCTGTGCTGACAGGCAGGCAGAGGTTTTACCTTCCCATCAGAGTAAAGCTATTTTCACTGCTGAACACTTAATGAGAATGATGAAAACTGGCCAGCAACGAGTCCCTTTTTGAAGTGACAACTCACACACTTAAGTGTGACCCAGAACCAGGATGACTTTTCGAGGCTGCCACAAGGGGTCGCTCATGCACACCATCAGCTTCCAGCTGGGAGCACCTTGAAATACCTGTGGGCTGATATGAGGACCATCTGCTATCTAGACTACCTTTACAGACAAATTAAAAATTATGCTACTCAGGCCTACATCTGGCCTGACTCAAAATCAGGAATTCCGGAATGCTGAAGGCCCCTGGAGGCTAGGACTGGGGTCCCAGGCTCATCAGTCATGGCAGGAGTCACACAGGGACTTTCCCCAGAGGGGACTCTTCAGAATGCATATTCTCAACGCCTCTTTCATGGTCTCCATTTTGACCATGTTTTGTCTCCTGGGCAGGGAACTTTCCCAAGAGGGACAACATCCTCAAAAACTCTCCTAGCCTCTTATCATACATACTTAGTAGCAGTTCTGCCCAAAGACAGGCGCCCTGTCTCTAGGGATGACACTGCTCTTCGTTCAGCTCTCTGGTGGGTACATTCGAAGTGTCTACCAGCCAGGGAGCCACAGAAGTCTGCGAAGGCAGGAGCCAAGAAGAAACCTTACCAGGGCAGGGTGTGCTCTTAGAAGACAGGGCACCTAAGCTCCTATACACTATGTTTAAAAAGTACAGAAACAAACTGTAGGCAAGGTTCTGGTGTGTGATTCAGGGAACTCACCACATGAACATCTATCTGCTCAATTCCGCTTCAAAAGCCTTTCTCTAAAGTTGGGTCTCTCTAAAACCTTCTGTGCAGAAACCTACCCACACACTCCATCCTCACAATGAGCAGGGTGATAGAAACAACCTCACTGAATTCCTCTGACCCTTCCATCCCGGACACAGTGCATTCTGTCTGTCGGGAGCTGGGGAGGGCCACCCATGAAAGCCCACACAACCTCCCTCCCTCCTGAGGCAGGGCACCAGGCTAACCTGCAGCTTTTAAAACAGCCAAGGTGCCTCTGGTGCTGTCACTGGGCAAATCCCAGCTATCCATCTGCCTGGCCCAGGAACGACAGGAAGCTTTTCCACCCAGGAGGAGCAGGCCACTCTGTGGACTCCAGCTTGCTACCAAGACAGATTCAACCAGCCTAGGCAAACCACCTCAATTGTTCAGAGTATCACATAGTCCAATCCTCGGGACAGAGAACTGAGATTCAGCAAACAGCCTGAATCTGGAAGGATTTCCAGTCACAACCTCGAAATCCCCCAATTAAATGCAAGTGTTGCATGGCAAAGGTTGCAAAAGTCCAGGATCCTGGGCTCTCAGGCAGTGGACAGGATATGACTGACCTAAGTCTGGCCTACAGACTCTTTTTGTCTTGTCTTGTCCGTTTTTGTTTATTTGTTTGTTTGTTTGTTTTTGAGACAGCCTTAATTGTTTCAGCTATAGCAGCTTGTAGGTGTGCTGGCTTAAAATTACAGGCTTTCCTTCCCATACTACCTGTGACTTGGGGCATCCTTTCAGGAAATTATTTCTACCTTACTAGATTTGAGATAAGTCAGTGGGTCCCCAAGACCCTAAGAGTTACTGGTAAATATACTCTGGCCATGTCCAACCTTTGCCTCCAGCATAGAATCTGCTGGGTGACAGCCAGAGGACTTGCTTCCCTAGAAACCTCAATAACCAAGGAAGAACTCCTGCTATGAAGTGCCTACATCCTGGCTGCTGGTTCCATAGTGGGAGCAAATATTTCAACCTTAGACCTCAGTGCCCAGCCTGCCCCACCCTGCACAGGAGGAAGTACCACTCTGCAAACACACAGGGCATAGCGAAGCCCTTGAGACGCTCCTAGAATAATGATGGCTACTTTGTCCCTCTAGGGGCCTTAACTAATTTATAAGGCAATTTTAATAATAACTATATATTAATTTTACATCCCCCCCTTTTACCTATTCCAGTGGCTATGAGTGGTAAGGAGTTAGGTAATATATTACATTGGGCTTCTGGGGACTTTTTATTAACTAATGCCCTGTATTTAAAAAAGCTTCATGTCAAATGAGAAACATTAAGAAATGCTGTCCCTTTCATAATTGCTTCTAATAGACTCAGTGTCCAGGCCCTGGCCTTAGCAGACAGCAGGGGCGGTGTTTCCCTGGGTTGCGTTTAACTTTACATCTTCTGTGTCGGTCAGTAGACTAATTCCGAGAGTGGTCAAGTGGTCATTTCGCTGTGTCAGCCCATAATTCCAGAGGACACCTGTGAGTCTGGAAGTTATGAGGACCACTCAGGGCTATGGATGCTGCAGCCTTTCAGCCTGTGAGTGGGGGGTGGCCCTGCTTTGTAGTTCAGTTGTTGAAATGCTAACTCCTTCAATGCGCAGGCATCTCAGGTGTCCAGACAGAAAGTTCTACAAGCTTCTCTGAGGCTGAGACCCAGGGCAGGTATTTCTGGTCTCTCAGGGGGCCCTGCTGTTCACCATGCTTGGGTACTGCTCACTTCCACAAGACTCCTACTACTCTCTTCCTCACACCAGGCACAAATGGGATGGCGGAGCAGTTGTCTTTTTCTTGGCAGAGATTTTTCTACAAGTAGAAGCTTCATAGAAAAGGAAGCTTGGGGGAAGGGAGCACACATGCGCTTGTGGACACTAGGACCATTTGCAAGAGACCCCTAAGGTCAGGCCTGTTGAGCATTAGAGAAGGAAGGGGTGGTTGGGTCACTGGCCTCTCATCTGAGATTCCAGCTCTGAAATGACTCGGTCATTTGTGTGTAGTTCTGCCTTGACTGTGGGGCTGTCCGGCTGGCCTTGCAGACCTGTGAGGCACCAGAGTGCAGAAGCTGGGGAAGGCTAAGGGAAAACTCCATCGTTCGCCCTGGGGAGAGACTCTGCACTGAAGCACTTCTGGGGGTTCCTCACTCTCCAGTATGTGGTCCCTCCCATCACCCAAGCTCTGTGCTGTGCTAAGCCCAATAAGCTCACTGGCTCCCAACGTGAACTTCAATGGGACCTATCTTTGTATTGTCTTGGGACCTTGCAAAGAGGCAGTAGGTGTTTATGTTTCTCTGGGGTTGAGCAGATTCTCACAAGTTCAGTAGGAAGCCAGAGCTGCTAGCAGCAGGTAAGGTGAGTGGTCCCTGCACCTTGAGAACAGGGTTAGAAGCAAGCCAGAAGCAGCTGCAGGAATCCCAGCCTGCCCGCCCACCCGCCCGCCCAGGCTGGAGCCCCTCTGCTCTGAGAGGAAAAAGCTATAGAGCATCGGAGGGCATCCATGGGGTGGGACAGTCCCAGACATCTGAGGGCACCTGGAGAGAAGGACGTCAAGTGGACACTGGCTTCCAGAGAGAGTCCTAGAGACTGGGGCCAGGCCCAAAGCCTCAGAAGATCAAAGTCACAAAGGCTGAGGGTGCAGTGCAGGGCTAGGGAGAGCTTGCCGAGCTTGCCAAGGCCCCAGGTTCCTTCAATGCTCCACAACTTATAAAACCCAAAATTCAGGAAAAAAGATTCGGAAGATGATCAAAGGCACCACTGGCGTAGGAAGAGGCTGGGTGAGAGTGGGTGGTGGTGGCCCTCCTCACCCAGCCAGCATTTCCAGCCACCCTCCACAGTGGCTGCAGAAGCCGCTAAGAGGGGCCGTCCTTTGTTTTCATTTCCAAACTCCAAGGCCCCCTCGGCTATGCAGATGTCTGATCCTGACCCAAAACCATGAGGGACCCTTGGCAAGGCGACACAGAGGAGCCAGTGCTGTGACAGCCTGGGGCCTTGGGAAACTGGGGCCCCAGAAGCCAGTTTCAGCCGTTTATGAATAAATGTAATTAGTATAATGAAAAACAGAATTTTGGAGCCAAGCGGAAGCCCCAGGACAAGGGAGCTGGTGGGTGAGCTCCTGTTCTTCCCACCAGTTTGGCCCCTCACAGTGGATAGGGGGTCAGAAGGAGACAAGACCCTCTCTAAACTACAGCCAAGAGCAAGAGTCTTGGGGGATCGGGTTTGTCTGGGGTCTTGGAATTATTTCCCAATTGCCCTGGAACCCACTCCCTTACTTGGTTCTGGATATGGCTGCCCTGGTGGTGGGGCCCTAGATCTTCAAGCATGTCCTAGTGACTTCAGCGACAAGCTGCCTTGTAGTAAGAACACCAGTGCTCTTGGGTTGCCATTATGGGCTGTGTGCCTCTGGGCTGTTCACTTGCATGGCCCTGAAGTCTCACAGGATTCTGGGTGGGAACTGCTGAAGGCTGCGAGCACACTGTGCCCCAGGCCCTCACACCACCACACACCCAGCCCCCTTCCTGCAGTGTCCCAGACTGGGTCATGGGCTAGCACTAGGTCCGTGGGATGCTCATGATGGACTCAGGCTGGTTGGCACATGCATGCTCCCTCCTGTAGGCTGGGAAAGGCTCCGCTAAAGTCAGCCCTGGACTCCCTCGGGCCTCTCTGTCTCACTTCAGTCTGTTTTCTGTTGCTATAACAAACAACCAAGACTGGGAAATTTATAAAGCAAAGGGACTTATTTATTTACTGCATTGTTTGGAAGCTGAAGAAGACACTGGCTGCTTTTGGTGAGGGCCTCACTGTGCATTTCAAAATAGCAGATGACATCACATGGCAGGAACATGTGTAAGAGTGGCCAGTAAGAGTGAGCCTGAGAGGGCAAGGGGAGATACCAGGCACATTTCATAACAGCCCCTCCTATATGAACCAATCCTGTCCCATGGGAGTCAGAGCTCACTCTCTAGAGAATAAGCCACGCTCTGATAAAGGTCACACAGGCACTTAGACTGCAACACTGGGCCCAAGCTTCTACACAAACCCTACCTTGTATCACCTCTGGCTGAGATGAGAAGTGTGAAGGGTGAGGGGGGAAGGGGAGGGATGAGGGTGGAGGGAAGGGGACAGAGAGGAAGGGATGGAGAGGAAAGAAGAAGGAGAAAAGGAATAAAGACAGAGCTTAGGCCCTGAGCACCTCACATCAGCTTCTCCCAGCAGCCCAGGCCAGGATGCTTCTGCCTGGCCAAGACTGTTACAGACAAGCTAGGCTGAAGAGACACCTGCCCCACTGTGTGTGGTCCTGGGCCACAGGCCCAAACTCCATGGGCAATGCGGGCAACTCTCACCCAATATATCCTTTGTTTTCCAGCCAACCAGAGCTCATCAGGGAGTATGGCTGGGGTAATACCAGGAGGGCGTTTATACTGCCAGCTACACCTGTGTGGTAAAACTGGTTGTAAGTGTCATGCCATCTTCCTACACTTGCTTGCCCACAGTAATCACTATGGAGGGCGGGCAGCCAGAACCTGGCCCAGCATCCCTAGACTTGGGCAGGGGTAAGGGGCATCTCAGCAGATCCCCAGAGGGAAGCTGTGGCTGACAGCTATCATGCCATACTCTGTGGCCCTTGAGACTCTAGGGCCCATTTGTCACGTGTGTACTGTACACCTACTATGTGCCAGCCACACAGTACTATGACAACATGGAAAATCCGTGCCCTCAGGACGTGGGAGAGAATCCTTCCACACGAATGTTGAACATAAGAAAACAGGAGCCACGGGGTGGGCCTTGAGGGAAGTCCCTGGACTTGGTGGCACTTTCAGAAGGATTAGCAAATGGGAATCCAGAGGTGTATCAGAGAAGCAGTGATCATACCAAAGGTCCTCTAAAAAAAAAAAAAAATGCAATCTGGGCCAGGCATGGCGGCACACGCCTTTAATTCTAGTACCTAGTAAGCAGAGGTAGGAAGATATCTGAGTTTGAGACCAAACTAGTATAGAATAGCAAGCTCCAGGCCAGCTGGGCAGTACAGTGAGAGCCTATCTACACACACACACACACACACACACACACACACACACACACACACACACACACACACACACACACACACACACGCACGGCCTGGAAAACAGGCCTCCAGGCTGACTCGACCCACAGAAGAGCATTATCACCTGGGCTCCACTCAGAACCGTAAACAATCTTGTCTCACAACTGTCAACTTTTTCTTTTCAAGATTCTTTTAAATGATGGCTTGTTTAACTGCCAACATCAATTGGCTGGCAATTTCATGAACAAATGGTTTTCTGCTTGTCTCTGAGTCCGGCCACTTTTATTTGTCCCTGAGTATTTGGCAGGAACTGGTGACATCAATAAGGGGATGTCAATTTTTAACAGCCACGTGACATGTAAAACCTCAGATGGATTTTCCGTCGGCAAACAGGGCGCCTGAAGGAGCGGTTATTAACAGCCCTGGAGACACATGGACAAGCCCAGGAGACAGCACTCCGGATGTAGACTGGATTAAGGAGACACTGTAGGCACCAGACCTCCAAGCATCATAAATAACGCTGAAATTTTAGACTGTGCTTGAATCTTCTGCTGTCATAATCGTTTAGGTCACGGTGGGTTTGATGTTTTATAGCCAAATGACAAATATCTTTCTTAACTGCTGAGTGAGGAGCCTGCTGGCGGAACCAGCCGAGCTGTCCACTGCAGGTGAGTGGGAGGCTTCTCGGGCGGGAGGACTTGTCACAAGGCACATGTGCTGTCTGGGGTCTGTTTTCTCACTGTCACCGCTTCCCATCACATGGCCTTCCTTCCACACCTCTGGGACGCATGAGGTCTGGATCCCACCCTGTTTCTAGAAATGGCCAAGGCCCAACAGAG
Organism: Mus minutoides; assembly: GCA_902729485.2. Classification (NCBI taxonomy): domain Eukaryota; kingdom Metazoa; phylum Chordata; class Mammalia; order Rodentia; family Muridae; genus Mus; species Mus minutoides. The sequence continues at coordinate 840,029 of LR749490.1, read as the reverse complement.
CCAAGGAGAGGGCAGAAAAAGGAATGGCAGTAGAACTGTGCAGTAAAGTAGCAAGGGTAGACGAGGAGGGAGGCCTGGAAGCAGTGGGTGACGCCTTGACAGCAGGAGGTCACTCCCAAATCCCTGAGTCTGACCCAATGCCCAGACCCAAGCCTAAAGGATGTCACCAATGTACACGGATAAGACCTAAAGAGTGTCAGAGCTAGGAAGTCAGTTCTGTCCTTGTTGGGCTACCTTACCTTTACCTTGTGAAGGGTCACAACCTTGAAGGTGCTGCTGTCAGCCTCTCAGAAACCCCCTGGTTTGAAGGACAAACATTAGTTCCAAGAAATGCCTTTTTAAAAGAATTATAATTGATATAGCTGTCTCCTGTGAGGCTTTGTCAGTGCCTGGCAAATATAGAAGTGGATGCTCACAGTCATCTATTGGATGGAACACAGGGTCCCCAATGGAGGAGCTAGAGAAAGTACCCACGAGCCGAAGGGGTCTGCAACCCTATAGGTGGAACAACAATATGAACTAACCAATACCCCTAGAGCTCGTGTCTCTAGCTGCATATGTAGCAGAAGATGGCCTAGTTGGCCATTATTGGGAAGAGAGGCCCCTTGGACTAGCAAACTTTATATGCCCCAGTACAGGGGAACACCAGGGCTAAGAAGGGGGAGTAAGTGGGTAGGGGAGCAGGGCGGGGGAAGGGTATAGGGGACTTTTGGGATAGAATTTGAAATGTAAATAAAAAAATATCTAGTAAAATTTTTAAAAAATTATAATTTTATTTATTTTGAGTGTGTGTGTGTGTGTGTGTGTGTGTGTGTACCCACTATAGCACATGTGTGGAGGTCAGAGGACACCTTTTGAGAGTCAGTTCTCGACCATGCTACCACGTGGGGACTGAACTGGAGTCATCAGGCTTGGTGGCAGGTACCTTTATCTGCTCAACCACTCACTAGCCCCCCCCCAAATGTTCTGAAATACAAATTCCCCATCATTTTCCCCTCAAGCCCAGCACTGAGTCATGTAGTCCTTCTCAGTGAAATCCCACACGGTGTGTCATGGGCGGTACCATAGGCTGGAAATAAACCTTTTCACCACATGTTCTCTAGGTCTCTCCTCTGCTGCCTTAACAGGGGGGTCCCTTCTGTCTTCATTCAGCATCTTGTCCATCAACACTTGCAGTTGTTCCCCACCCCAGCTTTCTCCTCACCACCCCACAGCTGTTACAAGGTGCTTAGAGCCAAACTGCTGACATCTTCATGAGATCAGCTGTGCCTACTTGGGAAAGTCCACCAAGATTGAGCCCGTGAACTAAGGCACTCCTTCCTAGAAGCAGGGTATGGGGAGGGTCCTTGGAGTACTGACTATCTAGCAACTCCTCCCAACCATCTGTATACAATTTTGCATACCTGCACATGCCTTGGGTCTCTGGGAAGTGCTAGAGAGTATAATATTGGAGATGACTAGTGGGAGAGGGCTGTCTCTATGAGGCTAAGAGGAAGTGATCGTCAATGCTGGGTAAGCTTTGGATTCACCCGCACTTGTGTCTGGTATGGGTGAAATCCTACTTTGGTGTGTGTCTTTGAGACCTTGGGGGGAAGGGGTAGGATTGTTTGCCCACCCTCAGTCCCTTAAGCATCCTTATCTGCGCCATCTTGGTTCTAGGCCCCTCCACAAATTCCCTCCTTTGCCTTTTCCCCCTTGCAGCCTGCTGTAGCCATGAGCCCTCTTACCAAATCTTTTCTCTGCTCAGCAACCTGTGCCTCCAACCCCATCTCCTCTCCTTAATCCTCCTTTCTGTTCCAATAGCCTGAGGTCTTACCCACTTCAGGTTCCACTGGACTGACACCCGTTAAGGTCTACAAGGTAAAGGCTTGGTCCCTTTGGAATCTTTTAGAGGCAGGCCTGGCTGGAGGTATCCAAGCCACTGGGCACATGGCATTAATGGGGACAGTGAGACACCCGTCCCTCTTCTCTGTTGCTTTCTAGCCACAGGGTGAACACATCTGTTCTGTCACATGCTGCTACCATGATGTTGCCCTGTCATAGGCCGAAGCAATGTAACCGCTAGACTGTGGACAAGAGAGAACAGTTCATCTGTGAACCAAAATAACCCTTCCTCTTTATAGGCTGGTCACCTCAGGAGGGTTCCAGGGACAGAATGCTAAGACAACCACCCTCTGAAAACTAATGGCAAATGACTTCCAGTATTCCCTCATTACCTTCCCCGACTTCAGTTTTTGACACTGAATTTGTCACCAAATACATGCCATATTTGACTTTACTTGATTTCTCTCCAGACAGATTTTCCTTGCTTTTGCCTCCCCAGCTCCCAGAAGAGGGCCTGACACCTGTCATTACACAGTAAGTATTTGTGATGTAACAAGCTCGTACAGGCAGTCTGGGGATATGCCATACCAGGCAGTAGGAACCAGACAGGCTGCCCAGCAAGGATGGACGATGTGTAGTGGATACCTGTCAGCTTGCTTGGCTGTGAGTGAAAAGCTTTCTGAAACAGATGTAATTCCTGGCCAATAAGGGTCACCTAGGGTCGGTGGAAACAATCCTGGGCACTCCTGGTCTGGAAAGGCATGGCCGTCGTTTGTAAATCCAGGACTCAGGACTCACAGGCAGGAAGCTTGAGAATCAGAGGTTAACTTGGACTGTGTGACTACATAGCATGATCCTGTCTCAGACAGACAGACAGACCCCCCCCCCCCACACACACACACACATACTCTTGAAGGAAAAATGAACCCTGTGGTTTCTGTTGCTTCTGGGAAGCCCAGAGACATTAGCCTGGAGACTTCCTGAGATGGTCTCTGCGGAAGCACATGCAGGCATTTAACATCTTTCTGGGGAGGCTTCGGCCTCTGCCTAACCCTGAGGGACCAACTGGCACACATACCTCATTGCAACACCAACAAGATGCCCTTTATCTGCCATCCCAGCACTGGGGACCTGATTCCTCGATAACCGCTGGGCTGTGAGAACCACATCCCCAGGAAGCATGGCTGCTGGAGGGCACACAGACCCAGGTGACCATGACCCAGATCTGATGCTGCGCTCCCTGAGCAGCTACCCTGCCCCTGCCCCTTTCCCCGGTGCCTGGTAAGGAGCTGTGGGCCTCGTTCCCCGTGCAGCCCCACTCCTCCTCTTCATAGGAGTTGCTTACAGGATACCCACTGGGTGGCAGGCCTCACCAGAGGCCTTACAGTAGGCCCTGGGGCTGACAAGCTAATCTCCGAATCCTGGTTCCCGGTTGCCCCTGGCATGAACATGGACAAATTACTCAGCTTCTTTGTTCCTCCCCCATTAAAGGAGCTTAATAATGGTCACTGTTCTTTTAGAGCTGCTTTGAGGATTTGATGGATCACACCCTCATTTAATTATAGACACATATGGGTTCCAGACCAGAGCCAGCCTGTAAACAGGTCTTCAGCCATGTCCACTGGAAGTCCCAAGAACTGTTGCTATGGAGTCTGCAATGTCCCCCGTCCCCAGCCAGTGGCACTGTTTGGGGTAAGTTTTAGGACCTTTGGAACAAGGTATCTAGCTCACTGACGCAGGCCTCTGGGGGTGGTCCTTGAAAGTTATATCTATCTCTGCTTCCTGCCCAAGATCTTTGCTTCCTGATTTATCATAATACAAAGCAGCCGGATATCTCTGCCATATCTAAACTGTGTGCCAAAATAAACCTTTCCTCCCTTAAGTGGCTTCTGACTGTCATATGGATGGAAAAAGCAACCAATGAAGCTGTACTCTCCCGAGCAAGACCCTTTCTCCGTGACCACATCCCTGGACTTTGGAATAGAATCCAATATGTAGGAGGTGATCAATAAATGTTTGCAAGGCTAATGAATGGGCTGGAAGCAGCATGGTTTGACTTGAGAGTGTGTTTCACGGGCATTGTCATAAATACGCACTCCCCACTGTGTGTGTGTGTGTGTGTGTGTGTGTGTGTGTGTGTGTGTGTGTGTGTATGTATGCATGCCTGTGTATGTCCACATTTATGAGGTTCATAGAGGTGTAGTGGGAAAGCAGAGCCTCTGATTTTCACAGGAAGCAGGCAGGAGGTAGGCAAGGTATGCCCAGGACTTCCTGGGTCAGCTTCCCTGGTTGGGGACAGACCATGCTCACCAGCCAAGGTCACCACCTGGCAGGGGGACTCACTACCATTCATTCTCTCTTCTCATCCCAGCACCCAAGCTATGTCTGAGGAAATGCTCAGCTTACACAGACACACTCTCCAGCCTCCTCACCACCCTCCCTCCATCTACCTGCCGCCCAGAGCCCCAACCCCAGCCCCAGCCCCATTCCTAGCCCCATCCCCATCCTCAGCCCCAGCCCCAGCCCCAGCCCCAGCAGATGGACGGATGCTGTGAGCAGAACTGAGAACTGGCTCTGCTGCACTTGCCTCCCCTCCCCACAAGGCTTCCCTTGCTCCTTCTGCTCCATCTTCCCATCCTGAGGCACTACAGAGCCAGCTCAATTCCTCAGACAAAGATGTCTGAGGAATTTACTATACTCTCCCTTCTGTGAGAGTTTGAAAGAGAATGGACCCCATAGGCTCAAATATTTGAATGTTTAGCCATCAGGGAGTAGCACAGTTTGAGAAGGATCAAGAGGTGTGGCCTTGCTGAAGGAAGTGCATCACTGGAGAGGTGGAGGTGGGGGGCTTTGGGGTTCCAAAAGCCACACCAGGCAAAGGGTATTCCCCTCCCCATGACCCTTGCTGCCCCTTCCCCTACAGATCAAGATGTAGCTCTCAGCTACTGTTCCAGAGCCATGCTCCCTGTCATGATGATAATGAACTAACCCCCCCCCTCCAAACTGTAAGCCAGCCCCTATTTAAATGCATTCTTTTATAAGAGTTGTCTTGGTTGTGGTATCTCTTCACAGGAACAGAACAGTGACTAAGACACTCTCCCTATGTCATCCTTCTGGATGTCATCTGTGTGCCCAGCCCCAGAGGCCAGCCTTGAAGAAAGTAGATAATACCTAGGGCTGGAGAGAATTCTCAGTGGTTAAGAATGCTTACTGTTCTTGCTGGGGATCTGAGTTTAGCTTCCAGCAGCCAAATCTACCTGTAAATTCACATACATACATGCATAAACATAATTTTTAAAAATGTAAATCTCTTAGAAGGTAGCTGGTGCTGAGCCAGCAGTATGGAACAGTGACCAAGGTCCCATGCAGGTTTCTGCAGGTGGCAGAGGCACTAACAAATACTGAATAGAGATCCTCCTTGATTCACACATGGGGGTCCCAGATCTGAAGACAGGGCTTTACAGAAGTACAGACATGGGGCTGGAGCGATAGATCAGTGGGTAAGAGTGCTTGCTATTGTAAACATGAGGCACTGAGTTCAGATTTCAGGATCACATAAAAAACTGGGCATGGCCTGATACCTTGATTCTGGGCTGCTAGCTTGCAGAGTTATGAGGAATAAATTTCTCTTGTTAAACCTCTCAGTCTGTGGTATTTTTTTATTGAACTCTGAACTGACTGATACCTGTACCTCTAGAACAGAGGGGTGACAGAAGGGTCCCCAGATACATCAGGTAGGCTGTGGCCACAAACCACAGGGACCTTAATCACCCTCACTTGAATTCTAAACTGGAAATCTTACTTACTTAGCGGGAGTCAGAAAAAAGTCAGAGGAGGCCTCTCCTCCAGGCCAGTCCCTGACAGGGTGTGGAGGACGGACCTGGATGTCAGGAGAGAGGAGAGGACCTGTTTGTCCCCAGCAGGGGTTCTGACCACTCCATCCTGCATGGAGTACTGGTCCCAACCAGATCGTGAGCCTGTTGGATTCGCTCCTTTCCTCTTCAAAGCATTCGAGATTGATTTCCCATCCTCGCCATGAATCAAGAGAGAGTCACTCCTCATTACCTACTTAGAATTCCCCAGGTTCTTCCTACAAAACCATCCCTCAGCTGTTTGATCTCCCAGCCACCAGCACTATCTCCAGGCATGCCACCCATCACGGCAGCCACCAGACACTTTTTTCTCCTAGGCGCTTTTCTCAGGACCCAGATGAATTTCCACCCTTCTCTGGCTTTAAGACGAGCTGCCGAGATAAATGATTCAAAGACTCTGGCTGTTGCTAGAAATATATAGACTGTGAAAGCTGCTTCTGCATAAGCCAGCATAAGGGGGGGCCAGCGCTGGCTAGCACGCTGCCGCTGCCACTGCCATTGCCACTCTGGCCGTAGCCACATGCTCTCTGCGGTGTTTTCATGTGTAGACTGATGAGGCTTGTGCAGCCTGCGTGGCCAAGCCAGGCCAAGCCCCTGCTGCCTCCTGCACAATGCCACTGACAATCACAGGGTATATGCCAACTGACTGTTCTTAGCAGGAGGAAGGAAGCATCCTGTTTGCATACTGTATCCAAAAGGAATCTTGATCTCCAGCCCTGCTGCTAGAAAGCAAGCCCTTGGCCCACCACAGGGCATGCTCAGCTGCCCGGCCCATCCCATCCTGGGGTGAGGCTCTGCAGGCAGCCTTCCACCTCCTCCCTTCACAGTGCCAGTCAGGCTTTCTCCACCTATGGGAAGCCATACAGCTTTCAGGTGAATCTTTCTCCTCTGCCATCAGCTGCCTAGGAAGGAACTGAGCCTGCTTCTCTTGCTTGGATGAACTGGTAGAAAGTAACACAGCACAAATGAAGCTTAGCCGGTTCAGCCACCAGGCACCTGTCATGCCAAGGGCAGGGCAGACATGAAGAGCCTTCTACCAAGCAGTTCCAGGAACTCTATACTGGGAGTGCCACACACTCCTGTTCCTAGATAGGATGGCCCAGAGAAGGCCCTAAGCAGCCACAGTGCTGCTGTTGAAGACTGAGTGACATGGGAACTGCTCTAACCCTGGGGCAGATACAGAAGGACAGGGCTTGCCTCTCATAAATTGGAAGGACTCAGACAGAGTGCTATTAGAGACCCTGTGTCTGTATAGTGAGTGCTAAGAGGCACGTGTGAGTGTAAGTGTGTGAGATTGTGTGTGAGTAGTGCGTGTATAAGTGTATATGAGTGTGTGATTGTGTGGGAGTGTGTATAAGTGTGTGTGTTTGTGAGTCAGTGTGCAACCGTGAGTGAATATGTATATGAGTGTGTGTGAGTGTATGAGTGAGGTGTGTATGTGTGTGAGTGTATATTAAGGATCAGGTAGGGATGCAGAGTTGAGGTCATGACTCTTTCTCACAGAACCAGGTTGTCAAAGACTGTAGAATTCATGTGAAGGCAGCTGGCTAGGTCTGCAAGCAGTAGGCAACCACTATAGGCCCTTTCCTATACTCAAACCCCTACCAGGCTCCTAAACTTGCTTTAACCCAGGATACCTGACAAATACAATATCCTGCAAGCAGGACAGGATCCTCATAGTACAGTCCCCGGGCTGGAGGCCTCTGAACAACACTGGATACCATCCACCACCATCAGCAGTTGGCTCCCTCGGGTGTCAGAGCCTCTTCACACTTTCCAGGGAGTGGGGAGGCGGTCAGCATGCTGACTGACTACCCCAGGCATTCTTCATCTACTTGCTCTAGGGCAGCCATGGGAGTCTGAGTTCCACCCTATGGCGTGCTTTTGGACAGATGCTGTAAGAACCCAGAGGGCTCACAAGATTCCCCGTCTCTGCCCCTTGACTGAGTGAACCGTGGGCAGGACAGAGGCTAGCATGGCCTGGGAGGCTCCACTGTCCCAGGAACTGGGGTCTCTCCAGGAGGAACTCTCTCCCTGCCCTGCCCTGGGTGCCACAAAAACCAATTCCACGTTTCAGGAGCAAATGTGTCTACTGGCGGATATGGAAATGCCTTTCAAAGTTCCAGGGTTAAACCCATCATGACATCCACAGAATTCAGAGCTGGGAGGGGAAAAACTCACAGCCCAGAATAATTGCTCCCATAGGGAGCGTCGTTTTGCACTGGTGTGTACAAGGTCTGGATGAGAATTCTCTAAAATCGGCAAGGAAGCTGGCGGCTAATCATAACTGTCTGCCTGTGCCAGGAGCCAAACTGACATCACCTCCCCTCTGGGACAATCCTCCTCAGACCCCACACAGTTCCACAATGGCTCCCGACACCAGGGAGGGAGGACCAAGCCACTCTGAGATGGGCTTGGGATCTACAAGGGGACTCCTTTGGAAGTGTGTTAGGAAGGGGTGGGAGCAGGGCTCACTCAGAGGCCCAGAGGGCCCTGGCAGGAGCCGAACCCACCAGGCATTTAGGCACAAAACACAAAGCCTTTTTATTTTTTGCCCATAGCACTTCTCTTTTTCTTTTTAAAAATATGTGAACCTTTAGACTCCCCCTTCCTCGCCCTCGTCTTGATAGAGACATTGGTATGAGAAATCTTTTTTTTACCTAGGAGAGACTCAGCATTCTATGTGACATAAGGTCAACCTGGGGGGAGGGGGAAGGGAGTGGGGGAGAAAGGTGGGAAAGGAGCTTGGGGAGGGCTAGGGGAAAGGTTTGGGGGTGTCAGAGGGAACGTTCAGGGAGGCCATGTCCTGCACCTGTCACCACTACTGAGTGCTTGGATTAAAGGTGTTTGCTACCACAACCGGCTGAAATGACATAATTACAATTTCAAAAAAAATTATTATAAAAAAAACCCTAAAACATTGTATAGACCAAACTGAGGATGTCTACTAAGAAGAACCCAGAGGCTACTAGAATATAAACTCTGGCCTTCACCATGATAAAGAAATTCCTCTAGGACAGCCAGCTACATAGAAAAAAACGTGTCCTGGAAAACAAACAAAAGCATAAACAGAGGAGCAGGGGCGTGGCTTAGCAGGAGGGTGCAAACACAGTGTGAGAGCCCCTAGGTAACCACCCTCCCTCAGAGGTTGGCCCACAGGGGCCAGTCTACTTTTACAGCTGCCCTAAAGAAAAGGCAGCAAAGCTAACCCCAGCTCATGAAGATGTCTGAGGAAAGGAGGTGCACAGGCAGCTCACACCCCACTCCTTAGCTCTTTGGGGGTTCACCTCTCACAGTCTGTCTACAACTTAAATATTCACTCCCTTTCTTCTGTATCAGAGCACTTCCAGAAGGCATCCTGGGCCCACCTGACAGCTCTCAGACAGCTGAGTAGATGGGGCCAGAGCCACAATGTCTGTTGTGGTAAAATAAGAACTATCTCCTCCAAAGCTCCAGTGTTGTGGACTCTGCCCCCAGCAGGCCCTGCTCAGACTAGAACACTAACATCACTGGTGAGTTCATAGCTCTGGTGGAAGCTGGCCGGAGGAAGGAAGTCTGTGCAGATAGCCTATCCTGGTTTCCAGTGAGCTCTGCTTCCTGGCTTCCACAGGTGGACAACCGTGCTCTTCCACAAACTTCCTCCATGGCCTACAAGCAAGACCTGGTGGGTTGTGGACTGAAACCTTCCACACTTAAGCCCAGATCAATCGTTCCTCATGTAGATGTCCTCAGGGTTTTAGTTGCAGTGATAAAAAATTCATACATCCCCTGTGGGGAATGGGAGGAAGTTTAGAGACAGCCTCTGACATGTGAGAAGTGATTTTTTTTTCTATCAAAGATGGCTAGGCTGCTGAGGACAAATATTCCCGTGGCCTCCTCCATCCTGTAAGACTCTTCGGTGACCCTGAACGCTCCTGAGACCTGCTTTGCTATCATACCCCGCCCCTGTGCCTGTTACGAATCAGCCAGCTGTGTCAGACTCTAAGGTCCAGCTCCCTGCAGTGGGGTTGAGAGTCACAGCTGTGCTGGAGGAGAAGGAAGTGAACGACACACCTCCTGCACTTGCTTCGCAGGTTCGAATCCTAGTATGCCTCTTTTGTGAAAGGCAATTGCCTGACCAGGTTACCTGACCTCTGTGACAGTGGGTATATTTTTTTCCAGGGTTGGTGAGAATGAGGTGGGCAGCTAGGATGTGGGAGCACAGTCATGGTGGGGCTCGAGCTGGGAGGGGTTACATCACAAACTGTCAGCAATTCATGGGGGAGCGGCAGACCAGGCGGAAGAAGGGTATAGGAAGTGGACCAGGAACTCCCTGCTGGTGTAGGAATGGGGTTTTACACAAACTGAAGGTCTCTGCATCTGTGTTAAAGATCTGGCAGCCTGCTGGATTTTGACAGAGCAAAGCCCAATGACTGTGGAGCAATCCTAGAGCCCAAAGCACTCTGGGTTATTGTTAACAGCCAGTTGCCTTGACTTCTGTGTCTGACCCCATATTCTCCTGACTCACAGGGAAGCTTTTCCGAATGCAGAGCTATGCCTCGCTGACCTCTAGCTCAGTCACTCCAGAACCTAAGGACATCAGAACATTGTAACCACCAAGGTAACTGGTAATGTGTTAATACACAACTTTCTTTTTTTGGTGACTATAAAAGTTCAAGTAACCTCTTCTGCACTGAAACAGCATTCAGGGCAACCTCGATCCATGTTTCTGAGTCATGGTCACTATTATTTGGCTCAGAATAAGGCAGAGTCTGGATTTTATATAAACAAGAGAAAGGGCAGTAGTTCTAGTCTGTGAGAGCAGGGATTTCAAAGATGCATAGAGACAGAGACAGGTATCATAGGAGCTCTCGGGGATAGCCCCAGGCCTGAGTGCATGGCTTCTGCCCACACCATGTTACTTTTAATAACACCATATTACTTTAACATGGAAGGAAGCCACTGAGAGATGGGGGTTGGAGGACTTGTCTAGAGTGGCATGATAAAACATTCATTCCATCACAGGTCTCAGATCACATGACCCCCTGAGGGTAAAGGCTCACTGCTGAGGAGTGGCTAGAGGGATAAGGATAGTAATGATGTCCATGTGATACTGCCACTTGGGTAGGAATACCAGCCCAGGAAACTGCAGGCAGAACAGCCTCTCAGGCAACAGCCTTGACTCCATAAGCCTGTTACACAAATTAGTCAGGGGGTGCCCCTCCTCCCCTCATCTGCTCCTGTGTTACATGTGGTGGCTCCTCTGGCCAGTGTTGATGGGCCGAAGTCAGAACCCACCACTCTAAATCTTGCTATCTACGATGTGAGGTGCCACCCACTGAAAAGCTTTACCAAAGCCCTGCTCAGACATAGACTCAAACAGCCTCCCTAAACTTTGGCTCCCAGTATCTGGCAGGTGGACAGATTTACCCTAGACTCTCCAAGTAACCGCCTTCTGAACAGCACCGTGACAGAGCCATGGGAAAAACCATCTCTCTCAAGAATCCTGGGGGCATCTGTCTAGGCTCGAAGACTAAAAGTTCTTTAAAAAAGAGCAAGAGTGTAACTTGTCAAAGACCTCAGTTTTGCAGGGGGGGGGGCGCATCAGGGAGCAGAAAAGCCTCTCCCACATATGAGATACTCCAAACACAGAGCCAAGACTTAGCAAGCATGAGGCTTTTAAGTAAAGGGCACACATGCCTTTACTAAGATAGCCTCAGGTTGTTGTACAGCTGTCATCTAAGCCAGAGTTCAGTTGTGCCCACATGCAAACAATATCCCAGTGGGGCTTCCCAAGGGGATATTCCCTTATAGCTCTGAGGAGAGCTAGAGAGGGTCGTGAGACCTCACCAGAATGCCCAACCACTCCTGCTGATCAGCACATTGACCAGCACGTCTAATTCTGCCCTAATTACACATGGCCTTGGGGAGGGCTCAGAAGTATACAGACTGGGAAGAGCTAGAGAAGGGTTCTCCATGCATGCAGCCACGAGGAAGACAATCTGCTAGGTACCAACCTTCTGGTGACACCCACACTCCTGCCTGTAATCCCCACCCACTGCTTGTAAGCCTAATGAAGTGGAAATGTCAAAGAACTGCTCGAGAAGTTCCTGAGGCAGCTTGCCGAGATTCCGCAGCCTTGCCTTAGGCTGGTTGGTGAGCCTGTGGTTTCCTCAGGATTGAACTACAGCTGTTGGTTTGTGTGTGATGTCTCCTGCCTAGAGGAATGGTCTACAGCTGCTGAACTGTATTTGGTGTTTGCTATGGGATTGAACTGCTGCCAAAGATCGAGATCACCCCCCTACCTCTGGTGGGTGGTGGGTAAAAAGAGAGGTTGAACACTTATTAAAGTAGGTTGCAAAAATCATATGTCTACAGGTGGCACACAACATGGGACCGAATCCATTCACCAACACTTCCTAGATGTACCAGCAGTGGCACGACCTAACAGGAACAGCCAGGAGAAGTTCTCTGCCATGCCTCTCTCAAAAAAGCATACGTCAGTGAAGATGCAAGACCAAGAACTGTTGCACAGCTAGTTCCACAAGCAAGTCCCTCTCACAATCGGCTGAGTCCTATTTATAGTCCCTCCACTCAGCACATGTCCTCCATGGGTCTTGCCTCAGCACATGAATCTGACTCAGCAAAACTCCACATGAGTCTGTATCAGCTGACATCATTCTGCCAATTGCTCTTTTGACTGAACTAATTTAATTCATTCAAGTTTTCTAGAGACACAGATCATCTTTAAGTTATCTTATTATGTGGTTAGTTTAGTAAAGAAAAAAAAATTAAACAAATGCAGTCGTTTCTAGGATAGCAAGATGCTATACTGGTTTCCTCCCTACCCCAGTGCTATAGGAAAGTCACCAAGTGGAGCTTACTGGCACGTTGCTAAAAAGGATCCGAGGAACTGGCAAGCTGCTGCAGGAACCTCCCGAACAGTTCTTTGGTGAGTTTCTCTCGATGGTGGCATTACTACTTCAACCTAATAAATTCCTTGGTTCTCCAGAGTGAACTCTGATGGACTAGTACCTCACTTTGAAACTAGGGCCTTAGGAGGAGGGGTAGACTTTGTTTCTCCTAGGGAAAGAATTTTAGCAACACAACTTTAAATCACTATAAAAATAAAGTACACGTGGAAAGCAATTCAAGGAAATATAAGTTGTATAAAACCCATCACAAAACCACACAACTAGGAGGTAAAAGGAAAAGAGATTGAAAGGAGAGTATATGCTTGGTTTCCAGTTCTTTAATTGAAACAGAGCTGTGAACTTAATTTTAACTCAGACAGACTGCAGAGAAATGCAAGTCATCTGTTTCTTAATTTACAGGTGACTCCACAGTGAAAGCGGGACGCATATGAAAGAACACAAAGGACACTTCAACGGCTCAAAGCAGCAGGGAAAAAAATATCAAAGCTATAAAATTAAAACAGAAACCAGAAAGCATCCAGGAACTGCAGGGAAGAGAACAGGCATGCTGCCTGCCCCAGAAATGTGCCAGGTAAGAAATTTCCTGCTTTTTTTGTTGTTGCTGTTTGGTGTTTTGTTTTGTTTTTGTTTTCAGGGCCAAGGTTCGAAACCCAGGGCCTTGCACATGCTCGGCCAGTGTTCTGCCACAGACCTACACCCTAGCCCACCACAGTAATGTGTGAATGGCTCTGCTAACACAGTGAGGACCTTCTATTTGGAATAAACTCCAAATTAGAAGCAACAGAAGACATCAACATAAAGGAAGAGGGACCAGGGATATAGTTCAGCCAGCCATGTGCTTGCCTTACAAGCATGAGGGCCTGAGTTTAATTCCCAGAACCCATCTATATTAAACAAACAAAAATACCCAGGTATGGCATCCTGTGTCTATAAGCCTAGAGCTAGGGAGAAGAAGCCAGGTGGGCCTGGGGCTTGCTGGCCAGCTAGCATTTACAGTGAGTTTCACTGCAAAATAAAATAAAATAAAATAAAATAAAATAAAATAAAATAGGTCTGGCAGGGATGTGGCTCAGTGGTACAGCAGTTGTTGCCCTGTGTGTACAAGGCTCTTAGGATCTATTCCCAGCACCACAAAATAAATAACAAATAATAAACAAGCAAGGAAACATGGGGCTGGAGAGATGGCTTAGCAAGTTAAAAACACTGGCTGCCCTTGCAGAGGACCTGGGTTCAGTTTCCAGCAGCAAAAGGTAAAACTCCAGTTCTAGAAGATCCAACGCCCTCTTCTGGTCTCCACAGGCAGGCACTGTAGGCATGTGGTACACTTTCAAGCAGGCCAAACTTGCACACATGTAAAAACAAACAAACAAACAAATCTGGAAAAAAAATCCCAGATGTAGTGACACCTGCCTTTTATGTCAGTACTTAGGACACAGAGGCAGGGGAGCTAACTAGGGCTACATAGCAAGATCTCGTCTCAAAAAGACAAAAAGAAGAAAGCAAAAAGCAACAAAACAAACAAAAACAAGAGAACAAAGACAGCAGGAAACATAACACAAAGAAAGCACATAACACCACTAACAAAAGCAGATACAGATAAAGTTCAGGACTCTGATCAATTCAAAGGGATTTCTGATAACATGTGAAAAAGTCAACTATGATAGATAGTCAGCAACTGGCAACCCGCATCCCTCACACCGCTCGTCAGGAAAGGATGCGACAAATCCTGCCACTCATGAGGGGAGTTCATAAAGTGCATCTCTCCATCTGAGAGCAAACACAAGGAGAGAGGAGAAGAAGAAGGAGAAGAGATGAGACCAGAACCTGATGGGTGTGCACTGAAATATTCACTCTAAATTAAAAACCAAGCAACTTTAGTACTCTATAAAACACTGACAAAAATACTATAAAGTAAGCCACAAAGAAAAATCTCAAAGTGATTTTTTTTTTTAAACAAAAGGCCATCTTATTACAAATGGTGACAAACCTAGTGACTAATAACAAAAAGTTAACCAAGTAAAGCCCAAACACATCAATCTGGGACAAATTAGTTCATTTCTCAGGTCAAAAAACAAATCAATCAAAACTTACTAAAATATGACCAAGGGTGCTCAAGAGCAAATTAGCCCAAATCAATTGGTTATATGATAAGAGAGTTAAGATTCATTCAAACGGGTTTAACATGGATATTCAAAAGAAGCATCTGGAAGAGACGAGAAAGGCCTTAAGGATGAAACTGGAAATCCATGAGTCAAACAAGCAACAGATCCAGAAAAGAAACTTAGGAAGGGATTGACGGTATGACGAGATCAATAAAGCAGACCCAGCTCTTACATACTGATCAGCAGAGCAAGCACATGGATTCACAGCAGGAAAGTGAAAGGAAATATACCTGTGGATATGAAGGAGAGACTTTTAAAATGGGGGAGCATAAAATGAGTAATTTACAGTCCTTGGTCAGAGTAAAGCCTTTCCAAGAAGCGATCCTACACCTATGCTTTAGGTGAGAGCCTGCAGTGACCAGCTCTGTAGGAACCCCACCTGCGAGATGGGGTCACGGTGTCACAGGATGTCAGCCTTTCGTGCCTTCTTTTTTGTTCCCCAAAAAAGAAAATTGGGGGGTGGGGGGCGAGCTTGCCCTAACTATACCTTGACCTTAAATGTGGCTAAGGGGGAAAAAAGGTGCTTGGAGCTAAATCTTCTGAGACTATATAAAATGTGAATGGCGCTAATAAGATATCTACACTCACTGAATCCACTCAAGCAGGATATGAAGGGTTATTAGCAAAGATCTCAGATGAGGAATCAGAGGTACAATGTTAGCAAAACTGCCTAATGTCACACAGCTGGTTAAGTGGCAGAGCTGGAACCCAAACCCAGGACACTCATCTCTAGGAACACTAACCACAAAACTACAAGACAACCCTCCAACTCCCCACCGACACACACACACACACACACACACACACAGACAATTTCAACTTGTTTAACACAGCAATGTACTCAGCAGAACAGAGTGTGTGCTGGGATGCTATTCTGGCTTTGAATAGAAGTCTGCTGTCAATCACCTGAGGCACGCCTACACCTAAACCTTGGTTGTTTTCTTAAAAAAAAAAATAAAGTCAATACTTATATGTAAGCTTATGTATACCACAGTTGTGCAGGTGCCCACAGACACCAGAAGACAGTAATGAATTCCCCCAAACTGGAATTACAGCTGTGAGCTGCCATGTGGGTGCTGGGAACCAAATCCAGGTCCTCTGTAATAGTAGCTGAGCCATCTCTCCAGCCCCCAATCCTGGTTTCTGACATGATTCTCCAGTTACAGCAACTAGCACGCCTTAGAGAAATGTCTCCCTCAAGGGCTTGAACAAAGAATATACAAGATGAGCCTGGAGCATCTTGCAATCAGAGAGAAAGCCAAGGGAATGCTCGTAAAGCAAAATGACAGGTGTTTATCAAAGAGACACAAGAGCCGAATGAAAGAGCCTTCGGCTCTCAGAGTTAGAACGACTGGAGCATTGAGATGAATGGCCCGAGTCCAGATTGCAATCCCAAATCTAAACTAAGCATCCAAGAGTCTAAATAGAAATGAGTATAAAACACTGAATAAATAACCAGGAGAGAAGAGAGCACTGTGAACCTAGGCTCCATAAATAAGGCATTCGGGTCCCCTTCAAGGAGGTAGAGCTGACCCCACCCCTACCCCCGTGCCTATGTGCAGCCTGTGCACAGTGCCCTCTCATGAAGTAAGTTAGTGGAAAGGGAAGGGTGAGAGTCACCTCACAGGAGAAACCAAACAAGCCAAACCAAACCTATGCAGGTGGCCAGGTCCATACCAACACGCATGCGTCAAGGGACAGCTATTCCTCACTATTTTCTGATGTCTGTGACACTGTACTTCCTCCAAGTATCACATGACCCCAGTGTAAGCCTGAGGAGCTGAAACGGGGAGACAGACACCATTCCCATCACCTAAGCCTGGCTCCTTATAACTGTCAAGGTCATCACAAACAAGGGCAGGCCGAGGGAGCTGCAGGACACAGAACAACTAGATTCCGTAGGGTTTCCTCTGCCAAGACACTGGGTGAAAGCTGAGAGACCAGAACAGATTAGCCAACAGTAACTAGCTATCAGCGCTGCTCCCAGGGGCCCAAACCTTCCACGGCAATTCCAGCAAAGGTGAAGACCAGGCAGTGTGCTCCCAACTTTCTACTACGCTCCCAACTCTCTAATCTACAACTTTATTTAAAATTAAAAGTAGTACTTCCTGCTCTTGCAGAAGACCTAAGTTTGGTTCCCTGTCCCTGATTCAGGTGGTTCACAACCATCCCTAGCTGCGGCTCCAGGGGACTGATGCTCTCCTCTGGCTCCCCAGGGACACCCCATAGACACAGCATGCACTCACACACAGACACCCATAAATAGATAAGATAAACATGTTAAAGACATTTCTCCCTCTCCTCTCCTCTCCTCTCCTCTCCCCCTCCGCCTCCCTCCCTCTCCCCCATCTTTCTCCCCTCACCCAAGATGCTTAAAAGGCAGCTGATAATATTCCACATCCTTTCCTGATACAATCTCCAAGCAAGCCAGGAAGACAGTTTCCTTAAACTGATGATAAACACTATCTGAAATAAACACAACCCCCTTAGTGTTGAAACAGTGCAGATCCACAAAAGCACCCACTGGGTCCCTCCTGGGGTTATGACTCTTCTGGCATTGGAAAGACTGACTGCTTTAGATGATGTTGTCTCTATAGCCTGGACTAGTTCATCACTTGACTATATATTTACAGAGAGCACATGCTTGCACACACTCATGAGTGCACTCGGGGTGAAGGTGGGATGGGGGTGTTGCTGACCTCTGTCATGGTGGGCTACCAAGGAATTGCTGGTAAGAAACCAAGATCAGGCCACCAAGGCCATAAAGGATTTTCCGAACCCAGCTGTGGGCTCTCGGTGTCCTATCATCCCTTTTGAATGAGGTGTACTACACACACACAGTTCTCACCCTTTGACTCCGGCTGAATGCAGCTGTGTCCGATACAGAAAGGACAGGCACCACCTATAGGCAATATAACCAGGTTCACCGAGAAGGGTCATTAATCATCTCTTACCTGGTACCCAGGACAGTCTGCACTCCAGATTTGTCCCCATTATCTCCTTCTCTTCAAAACCCAAGTATCCTTTACAAGGAGCAGACAGTAAACTAGGGACAGCCTCACTGATGTCCAGATATGCCCAGGCTGAAGCTAGATCAGGTCAGAATGTACCTTAGCTGGAAACTGGGTATCTCCAGAATCTTCCAAGAAGGAAACATCTCTGACACCCATCACCACCACCACCAATCTTGTTGAATGACTCATGAGGAGTCCCAACACTGGCTATGGACATACAAGGCTGGGTCTGACCTCATGCCCAGTAAACAAGGCATCTGAGCAGCCACAGAACAAGAGGAGGGCAGTGTGGGCACAGAGGTCACTCTTTAGAGATGGCAGTGTGCCTAGAGGGATGGTGAACAAGGAAGCGAGGATCTCGTCTTGTCTAAAACCAGCACTTGGGAGGCAACCAGCTCTTGAATTGAAAATGGCTACGTAGTGAGACTTTGACAAAATTGAGGGCTGGGGGTTATGCTCAGTGGTAGTGTTTTGCCTATGTGCTCAGTCCTGTGTTTCATCTCCATGAGAAAGGAAAAGGAAGAAGGTGAGGGAGTGGGGATGAGGAGGAGGGAGAGGAGAAGGGGGAAAGAGGAGGAAAAAGAGACGAAAGAGGAAGATGAGGAGAAAGAAGAGGAGAGAAGGGAGAGGGGAAGGAGGACGGTGAGGGGGAAGGGAATGGGCTCCAGCAGAGCTAGAGCATCCAGTGCTTGTCTACCCAGAGTGAGGGGTGCAGTCGGCCCCACAGAGCCCGTGTGCTGCAGGCTGCCTGCTGCCTGCAGCTCGGACCTCCAGGGCTTCCTCCCTCTGTCCTTACTGGAGCTAAAGTTTCTAATCCTTTAAAGACAAAAAGAACTGGTTACGGTTAAAGTAAAAATGGCCAGGGTTTTGCAACTTGAGACCTTGGTACACGGGAAACTTCACCACTATCTAGCACCTGGAGACTTGGATGGAATAATCAAGTTGGGGTTACTAGAGGTTTATGTGTATCTATGAGATGTGTGGTGTGCGTGTGCTAGTGTGTGTGGAGTGTGATGTGTGTACAGTGTGTAACATGTAGGGCACACAGAAGATGTGTTTGTTCAGTGTATACAGGAGCATGGGCGTATAGGTGTGTGTGGCAGGCATCAGTGTGTAGCGTGAACAGGTGTGACATGCATGTGATGATGAGATGAAGTCCCTCAGGCTTGTTCCTACCTCACCTGCCCAAAGCTGGACATAACAGGCACCCTGAAGACAGCAGACACATTTGTCCAAAGTGCAGGAAAAAGCAGTAAGACCTTTAATTTTAAAAATGCACAGCTGGGCAAGTTCTTCATTAACACTGGCCTAAAAGAAAACAGGAGGCTACCACTGTGAGCTACTGCCTATGACAGGAACCCAGGAAAACCCAGTCCTAGAGGAGGGGTTCCAGGCAGGGCTGAAGACTGTCGAGAGGGATTTCTTCACTGGGAAGAATGGGATGGGGGGGGGGGGCAAGGCCATACCCACAGAACATAGTCATACCCACAGAACCTGTCTTCCTCACAGTACCCACCCCCACAAGCTGTCATGACAGGGCCCCAAATCGCCCCTTCACAGATGGGAATGGGGGAGACAGCAATCCCAATTAAGGTCCCAGGCTGTCAACGGCATCAAGTTATTAATCTCCTTGTAGTAAATGTGAACCGGGACCTGCTTACACAGCCAATTGAGCATGCTCTAAATTAGTGTTTGCAGGTAATTGATTCAGCTGCCAGCCCCATGCCAGCTAGCTACAAGCCAGTTATACCACTAACATTAAATAATCTGAGGTGGTAAAATGGACCGCCTGATTGGGCCTGGAGTCAGATGCTGGGTGAGCCCGATTCGTCCAAACATTAACGTCTTATTGGTTTAACACAATTTACTACACCTCGATTTTGGAAAATGATTTTCATTTCCTTGCTGGCAGGCGTAGCACAGAGGAGAAGGCAGTGTCTTCATAAACGACATCAGCTAGCTTACGCTTTTTTAACATGCCCTCAAGATTGTATAATAAATCTCTGATAATTAAAAAAGGGGGGGGTAGGAACAGAGCTTAGACTGAAGTCTCTAGCTGGCATCCCTGAGTGGGTAAAGCTGTTTGTCTGGTGCTGTCCGACTACCACCCCAGCTTCCAGTCCTGGCTGCCCACCCCTGCTCTGCGCTGTGGCCTGCAGGTTTGAAGGATGGCCACCGTGAGTGCAGAGCACCGTCAGCGCACATGGAAAGGAAGCTCACTTCCTTCTGCCCCACCAGTCCACAGCCCACATCACAATTGGGCTGCCCTGATCTATCTGCCCAGCGGTCCAGTCTGTGCTAAAAGAGCCACATCCCCTGGATAGCCAACAATACCTGCTTTAGAAGACTCTGATTTCAACTTGAGAATATCTGCAAGTCTCTAGGGGCATGCAGGATGTTAGAAAAATAGCTCAGATCCCTTTTTTTCTCTCTTCCATCCATCAGCCCATCCATCCATCCATCCATCCATCCATCCATCCATCCCTTCCTTCATCCACCCATCCATCCCTTCCTTCATCCACCCATCCATACAACCTAGATATGTTTCCTGATACCAGCTACTGAATAGGGAAATGAGACACAAGTCCTGAGACATCTCCAAGTTCTCATCGACACAGACTGCAATGGTGCCAGAAAGTGGCCCAGGCAGTGACAGTGACTGTGGAAAGAGAGCTTGGGACTAAGAGTCAACCCAGTTCATGGCCACAGATGTCTAAGGGGCAGGGGAGTTGTGCTCTTGAAACCTAGGCAGCGACATCTTCAGATGTGATGACATCCATGGACAACGGTCTTTCCACTACGTCCAGGAGCAGACTTTGCATTTCATTCCTGTTACTGCCTCCTCTACTCTTCCCTGTATACCCATGCTCACCAGCCCCTTTACACAGACAGACACTATTTCCCTCTACAGTAGTGGTTCTTAATCTTTTCTTTTTAAGATTTATTTATTTATTATATGTAAGTACACTGTAGCTGTCTTCAGACACTCCTGAAGAGGGAGTCAGATCTCATTACAGATGGTTGTGAGCCACCATGTGGTTGCTGGGAATTGAACTCAGGACCTCTGGAAGAGCAGTCAGTGCTCTTAACCTCTGAGCCATCTCTCCCGCCCCCGTGGTTCTTAATCTTAATGCTGTGACCTTTTAATACAGTTCCTCACGTTGTGGTTATAAAATTATTCCATTGCTACTTCATAACTAATTGTGCTACTGTTATGAACTGTAATGTAAATATGTAGGATATTTGATATGCAACCCCAAAGGGATTGAGATCCACAGGCTGAGAATCACTGCTCTAGAATCTAGCCATCCACATCTGTTATGGGCCACGGGTGGATGTGGCATGCATGGTACACATGAGAAAACCAGTTGGTCTTCATGCCAAATCTTTGCACTTGACACCCTCTGTATACCTATACCTGTATACCTATACCTGTATACCTATACCTGTATACCTGCCAGTATGCTGGTGCTTCAGACTGCTCTGTCCATAACTGAGAGAGCCAGTCACCAAGCTCCCCCAGGATACCTAGCAGCCCAGTGTAATGCACAGCCTCTGTTTGAATCTTGGTCTAAGGAAACCAAGGAATCCAAAAAGAAAAGACAGTTTTACATCAGTGTAGACCAAAGCAAAGGATAATACTAAGAAATTATAGTCAGGGCACTGGAGGGAGGGCTCAGGGGTCAAAAGCACTTAGTGATCTTCCAGAGGACCCAGATTTGGCTCCAGTACCACACCAGGTGGAGTTACTACTATAACTCCTGTTCCAGGGATCCACTGTCCTCCTCAGGCACCTGCATGCACATGGTAGACATAAACTAACACACACACACACACACACACACACACTCATAAGAGAGGAATGACAAGATGGCTCAGCAGGGAAAAGCACTTGTCTCTAAGCCTGACAACCTGAGTTTGATCCTTGGGACTCAAGAGTCAGAAGAGATAATCTTCTGACCTCCACAGGCATGCATGTTCCCACACACACATACTAAACCAACTGACTAAATACGAGGGGTCAGTCAGTCTTTGGCAGAAGAAGGGGACTGACTCTAAGGATCCTGTGGACACCAAGCAGCCTTCCCAGACACCCCAGCAGCTTGCACCCACACCTCCTCCCCTAACATTACAAACCAACTGGAGGTTACTTATAAGACCCAACACAATGTCCATAGTGGTTACATTGTGTAGCCTGCAGAAAGACAAAGAAAGGCCTGTGCATGTTCAGTTACTGACTCAAATTAAGTGAGAGTTTGTGCCCCAGTCGGCAGGTGGCTGAATCCGTGATGCAGGATGCTCAGGTACAGAAAGCTGCTTGTGTTGTTGATTTGTATGGTTAGATGGGATGATGGCAGGGTAGTTATAGAAAGGGAAACATCTCACTGACTGAGACGTCTCCTGAAATATTTACATGGGAAATGACATGATGTCTGGGCTGTTCATATACACCAGCAAACCAAAACATAAACACAAAACTAAACAACAGTGGAGAAGCACCTCAGCTCATTATGCCATAGAACTCCTTTACATTTCTGAAAAATGAAACCCCTCCATTACACTCAGGCACTCCTTGCTACAGACCCAAAGCCCACGTAGCCCTGCCTATGGGCAGCAGCAGGGTCAGGGACAGGGTCAGGGCTAAGGAAAGAGTGTCTCAGAGTCCCTTCCAGAGCCAAGCCCCTAGAGCATAGGGTATAGCTGACTGACAGGCAGAGGTGGTGGGGGCCCCATGCTGAGATATGCTATTCTTGCTCTGATTTCTTGGTTATTTTTATTTGAGGCATCTGTTATGGGTCACTATGAGTCAACTCAATTGGGAACAGGTTTCTGGGCCAGTGCCAGTCTGAGGGGCTCATAGCTCCGCCTTCCACCCTAGGCTAGCCGATAGATCCCTTCTCATCTCAGATCCTTGAGTGGGAGGGGGAATGCTGTGCAAACTGCAATCAAAGAAGCTGTGCACGCCCTTCCCCAGTGTCCTTGATGAGATAGAGGCTCCCTCAGCTTTGATAGACAGTTGTTACATGCCCCCTCCTGGGACATCATAGCAGCTGAGGAAAGCCATCTTAACAATTCTGTGTCCTTCATGGTAAGAAGAGGACTCCAGGCACTCAGCTCACCTTTCAGGGTTAATCTCTGAAAAGGCCTTCATTTCCAGGCCCACAGTAAACACCAGTGTCACGCTGGCCATTGCTGACCCCACCTGTGTGCCTCAGTACTTCTCTTCACACTGATGCGGCAGGCAAGGCCATGAGGGTTGGGACAGCATAATAGTCCTTTCTCTGCTACTATAATAAAATACCCAAGGCTGGCTATTTTATAAAGAAAAGAGGTTTGTATAGCTTATAATTTTGGAAGCTAAAAGTTCAAGATGAGGCTCACTGTTTGGTCACTTAAGAAGCCAGCGATCTGGGTGTGGCCAGGTTGGCTCTTTTTACAACAATCCTTTCTCAAGAACTATCTTTGAGTACAGGACTCCCAGTGACAGAAGGGCCTCTCAATAGGCCCCATCTCAAAGTCCAACTCTGGTCACATCACCACACTGTGGGCCCAGCTTCCCTGGGTCCTTCCAAGGACAGGAGCCCTTGGAAGACACAGCAGAAAAGAATCAGCTCCCCCTCGCACAGGGCAGGCCTGATGGCCACCAGAGGGGTCTGGGGTGTCAGCATGGGAAAGGGGGTAACAGTTGTAAAGCACATACAAACCCAGGTAGGAGAGGGAACCTGGGATGGGAAAGGTGACAAACACAACTCCAGGTCACTGTGTAGTCACCGATGGGAGACCCCAGGACAGGGTAGGGGATCTGATCTGGGTCCTAGAGCAGAATGAGGCTTCCCCAGGCAGCGCCCGGGCATGCCAACCAGCAAGTAGCAAGCCTAATTGGAGCTGGAGGCGGACAGGGCTCTCTAGGGAGCTTTATGAGCCACTTAGCCATCCCTCGACCCAGTCACCCGAGCACAGCAGACATAATGGTGCTGTTTACACATAAAAATGGCAAGCTGTTTTACTAGTGGCTTTTGGAGGCACGATAGCGGCTATTGGGTAAAGTTTCCCCCACAAATTGCAGAAACAAAGTCCGGGAGTGGAATGATGGGACACTAAACCAGCCTGGAAAGTGATCAAGGCCCATTACCATCAAACACTGCCAGGAGCCAGGGAGGTGGCCGCCACCAGAGGGATCATAATCTCTGCCTAGGATCCCAAGGCCGCACATAATCCCCACTTGATCGCTTGCGTGCGCTGCTCCAGCCCCTCATCTGTTAACTTGCTTGGGGAACATAAATTGCTGGGGTTTTTTTTTTAACATTTTAATCTTTACTCGGAGACACACAGCTTACCTTTCCATCTCGTATTCCTTCATCCCCACTTTTACAGCCTTCATTACCTAGAGGACGGGCATTAAGCAAAGACATTTGTATTAAGCAGATAAGTAACACAGCCTTATAAATAATGTATAACACTTTTTCAAAAGCTCCTCTTTAAAGGAAAAAGAAAGAGGGGGTGATCTGTGCACAGTGGTGCAGAAAAGTGACAAATTGGACCTTTGTAACAGCTCCAAGACCCACAGAGTTTACGTGGACCACTGTGGAGCACCTTGGTTTGGAAGCCGATAAACACCATGCTATCTATAGCTTGCAGGTAGCCAGAAACCTAAATAAAGACAGACGATTTGACCCAGATGCTTGGTGAATCCTGAATATTAAGACAGGGTCTTATTTATTTACTTACTTTTACCTGGTTTTCATGAACAGAGAAATTAGCCAGAGCAAGAGATAACACGGCCTTTTGACTGTGGGTGCCATCTGTAACACTAAGCTGTGAGGGTCCCTGAGCAGGCAGGCTAGCCCAGGCTCCTTGGGTGGCCTGTGGTCTGTGGAAAATGAGCGATGGGCAGACTTGGGAGAGCACACCTGCACTACTGCAACTTGGGAGGTGGAGGCGGTAGGATCTTAGCCTTGAGATAGCCTGGGCTACACAGTGAGCTCACGGCCATCCTGGGATATATAGCAAGATGTCTTTAAAAACAAAGAGAGAGAAAAGAAGAAATGGCTCAGTGATTAAAGAGTGCTCACTCATGAGGACTGGAGTTTGGGTCCCAGCACTCACACTGGGCCTGAAACCATCTCTAACGCCAGCTCCAAAGGTCACAAGCACTCTTCTGGCCTCCAAGGCCACCATACTCAGCTGTGCATATACTTACACAGACGCATGTAAACAAACAATAACTTAAATTAAAAGAAAAAGATGGTGTGGTTTGAAATAGAATGGCCCCATAGGGTCACAGATCTGAGTGTTTGGTCCCCAGGCAGCAGCGATTTGAAAGGATTAGGAGGTGTGGCCCTGTTGGAGGAAGTGCACCACTGGGGGTGGGCTCAGAGGTTACAGAAGCCCGGGCCAAGCCCAGAGTGTCCTTCTGCCTGATGCCTACTGATCTGGATGCACAACTTTCAACTTCTCCAGCACCATGTCTGCCTGCGTGCTCCCTGCCATGATGAGAATGGACTAAACCTCTGGGATTGTAAGCCAGTCCCAGCTAAATGCTTTATTTTATAAGAGTTGCCGTGGGCATGATGTCTCTTCACAGCCACAAAGCACTAAGACAGGCAGCAGTGGGAGCTGGAATTACAGTTACAGATGGAAGATGCTTTAACACGTACTGGGAAGTCCAGGATGTCAGGAAAGCCCTGCTCTCTTGGAAGTGGGGCCATTTGGTTACACAGACTGTGAGGACTGGGATCATGGCCCTCATGAAGGTGGGTATCTTAAGATGAAAAGAGGGAGCAGAGTCTCCATCTATGCCCTGTATCCACCAAGAGAGAGATTTCTCCCCGCTTCCTTTTCCACATCATTTATCTTCCTTACAGTTCCTGAGCCCTGCCCAAAGCCATGTCCCCACAGATTACTGTGTTTGAACACTTGGCCTCCAGTGTGTGGTGCTGCTTCTGGGAGGCCATGGAACCTTTAGGAGGTGAGGTCCAGCTGGAAGCAGGGTGCCAGGGAGCTGGTGGCCCTGAGGGCTGTAGCCCAGCCAGCCACATTTCCAGCCCAGTCTCTCTGCTTCTTGGTGGGCTGAGGTATGAGTAATCTCTGCATGCTCCTGCTTCCAAGGAGTCACCCATCACTCCACCATGACAGATTGTAAGCCAGAACAAATCCCTCCTCCCTAAGGTCACTTCCTGTCAGGCGTTTGATCACAGCAATTAGCAAAGTCATTAATGTACGACAGAAGCTGGTGCCCAACTCACCTCACGGTGGGCCTCGCTGGAGATCCGATTTGTGTAGCGCAAAACCTCTAGTTCCATGTCTGTCTTGAACACTCGGCTGCAGAGAGGAGAGAAAGACAGGGCCAACTCAGTGATCTGGCAGGGCCAAGAAGACTTCCCCACAGAGACTGAGCACCATCCCTGAGAACTAGGCCAGAGAACCCATGGCAATGTGCAATCCTGAGCTATCTAGAAACTCTGTGGTCAGGGGAATGGAGCAGCTGCACCTTGTCCTAGCACCAGCCGCAGGCAGACAGCCTACAGCAATGATAGATAGCTGGCAGCTGCTAGGGGCCCCCAGCCTTGGTGGCCAGACACACCTGCCTGCTGGAGCCCCAGTTTCCTGAGCCACAGAGCAGAATTGGATCTACATAGCAGATGGGATGGCCCTTACACTGAGGAGTACAGATGGCATCCCAGGAATCTGCCCTATTGGCTAATGGTACCTGTAGTGGTTTGAATGAAAATGGCCTCCAAAGGTCCATAAGGAGTGGCACTTCTAGGAGGTGTGGCCTTGTTGGAATAGGTATGCTCTTGTTAGAGGAAGTGCATCACTAGGAGGTGGGCTTTAAGCTCTCAGAAGCTCAAGCCCAGGCCTAGTGGCTCACTGTCTCTGCCTGCTGCCCTCAGACAAAGAGACTGCTGCACACCACCATGCTCCCTACCACGACATAACAGACTTTACCTCTGACTATGTAACCCAGCCCAATTAAGTGTAGTCCTTTATAAGAGCTGTCCTTGTTATGGTATCTCTTCACAGCAATAGAAACCCTAAAAAAGGACAGTACTGCTTGTATCCTCCCCAGTTTTAGTCCTTGGAACAGCCCAAGTGTACCATGTGACTCAGGCCTCTGACCAAGACAAGGCTGGGTGGTAAGAGACAAAGGGGATGGTGGGCAGGAACGAACATGGAAAACTGCTGGTCTACAGAGAGCAGAAGACTGGGGAAAGCATGAGAATAGAGGTGGTGATGAAGTGTCAGTAGGGGACCTGGAGAAGTCCATGGGCATGAAAGGCACCAGGAACATCAGGCAGAGACAGACTACCACACCCCAGGTGTGGCGCCAACGCTCCACTCTTTGCCTTGGTTTCCTCGTCTGCAAAGTGGAGATGATGGTAATGTTCACCCAAAGGGATAAGACAAGGTCTCATGACTTAGCTCAGGCTGGCCTTGACTCTCTACAATGTGTGTGCCCAGCAAAGTCCTGGCACTTTAAATTTTTAATTAATTAATTAATTAATTAATTTATTTATTTATTTATTTTTGGGGTTTTCGAGACAGGGTTTCTCTGTGTAGCCCTGGCTGTCCTGGAATTCACTTTGTAGACCAGGCTGGCCTCGAATTCAGAAATCCGCCTGCCTCTGCCTCCCAAGTGCTGGGATTAAAGGCGTGCGCCACTATGCCTGGCTGTCCTGGAACTTTAAAGGGAGCAGTGCCAGGCACCTAGGAGAGCTGTGCCTGGCCCATAAGGAGAGAGTAAAGCTTGGAGCTGTTGGCTAACCTATACTGCTTGCTTGCCTGGAAGCCTTAATCTGCATGGAACTAGAACTCCCTTAGTACCACAGGTGATTGCTTCTGGGACCCTCCATCCCCCACTGTACCCAAATCCACAAACTGCACATAGCCCACACACACACTCCTGTACTTAGAACCCTTTCTAGATGACCTACCATACCCAACACAAAGGGAATGCGGTGTGAGGATTACTGTGTTGTTCAAGAAGAAATGAGAAGAAAATGGGGCTCTGCGCGTATACCATCGTGGCTTAATTCTGCGAAGTCCTTGGGAGCTCATGTTTTGATTACTTGCTCCCTAGATGGGGTACTGTTTGGGGAGATTCTGGAATTCTAAGTAGGGACTAAATGGAAGTCACTGGGACGGAACCTTAAAATATGCCTCCACTTCCTGTCAGCTCTCTTCTGACACAAGTTCCTGCAGCCATGATACCCTGCCCAAGAGCATCTTAGGGCCAAGCACCTATGGATGTAATTGTGAACCAGAACGAACCCTCCTCCTGACCTCCTCAGTGGCTTTGAGTGGCATTTTGGTCACACAGATGCAAAGTGACTGGCATAAGTTCAGACACAGCCACCACAGGACCCACTATAGAGCACACAGACTATATGTGGAGTAGATAATATGCAGAAACCAGCACTGAGGCAGGACTGAGGGCCTGAGGGATAGCAGAGGCTAGACCACGGCGTTCCTGTCTACTTCCTTTCAGTAGATTTAGCATGGTGCTCAGCGCTTGGTTGATTCAAGCATTGATTTTTAGAAAGTTCTGGACTTTCTTCCCTATTGTGGTTGACAGAACCCATGGAAATAGGGGATGACTGCATTGTCAAACACTGGAATGTTTACATTCCACCAGTCCAGCTCACAAAGCTGAACACACCTCAGAAAATAAACATAGCCTCCTTTCTTCTTAAATTACCATTTGCCATGGTCTCTCTGCTGTAGGTACCAGGAATGGCAACAGATATTGGCTGCTTTGCCCTAACTCACCTCCTCAGGCACCAAGGCACTCATTTCTCAAGAGCTGAGAGAAGTGGGAGCCAACCAGTCCTTTCCAGGAGTCTCGCTGATCCTTACATCACTTGGGATGTTGCTGGAGGTACAGCTGTGTCTGCAGCTCAGTCAGGCCTGCTTCCTCACCACAGGCCTTTTTCAGTATGCTTCCTGATCATTTATCTCAGAGATAGTTTCCCTGGGAACACAGCCTGAAAAAGCATCTTCATTCCCATTTTGTAGTCAGGTAAACTGAGACTTAGCCAAAACAGTATCAAAGACTGCATGACCCACTGTGCTTCAAGAACTCCATTCTCCTTACACTTCACACAAAACCAGAACTCTATACCCAAATTACTGATCAAATCCAACAGCAGAGGGGTCATGGTTAACCATTCAAAAGCTCAGGAATGAGAGAAATAGGTCCAGGCATAGGCCAGCAAAAAAGATAATGAATGGATATGAGGTGCCTTTAAGATTTATTCGTATTATTTTAAATTATGAGAACGTCTATGTGTGGGTTTGTGCTTGTGTCATTGCAGATGGAGTCCACCTGGCTGGAGGCACAGGTGGTTGTGAACCACCATGTGGGTGCTGGGAATGCAGGTCCTCTGCAATAGTATGCATCCTTGACCACTGAGCCATCTCTCTGGACCCTGGGATATTTTTAGAGAGTGGCATTGGTCTGAAAGTATAATTAAAAGCAGCAGAAGGTAAGTCGGTCAGTAAGTCAAGGAAATAAACTGTAAAAAAAAAAAATCAGTGTTCAAAGTGTGTGGCTTTGAGAACATCCACGAGAATTGGATGGGTTCATTTCCACAGACACGCAAGACACTTAAGAATGCTCAATGATGTGGTAAATGAGGCGTGAAGTCCTATCCATAAGAGAAGAAAAAGGCAAATGAAACTCTGGATTAAATAGAGGCACAGAAACTACAGTGACTTCCCAGGCATCGAAGCAACAGCACACATTTCCTCCATGTGTAAGGGGGAGCTGGAGTCTCATGGTAGATTTAGCACTGTGGGCAGGGTAGGTCAATCAGAACTATTTGCATCCTAATCACAGCACATGTCCTACCCAGTGCCGGTGGGTCTGACTTCCTATCAATAGGAGACATGGATGTGAAGGGGCACATGAAATGCTCCAACACAAATCCTGAAGCTAGATCATTTTACAGCACAACAGTCACCCTTCTCGGAGGTCAGGGCTATTGTCTGGACCTGAATTGTCCTTGTAGAGGGACCATCCCTCCTCTACTCTGGATGTCTCAGGGATTTTGTCATGGTGGCAGAAAGCTGACTAACTATCATTGGTAAGTAAATGTCTCTATATCCAGGGAAAATATGGGAACAACACTGGATGTGTCAAGGACAACTGGGGAAACTCCTGTTTATAATTGTTTTCTAACTTTAAAAAAATAGACTTCCTCATTAACATGTTTTACAGATTTCTTTATGTGGGTGTCTATGCGCCTGAGCATATGTATGTGCATCATGTGTCTGCAGGTGCCTGTGGAAGTCTGATGATGGTGATGGACCCCTTGGATCTGGAGTTACAAGCACTAGGAACTGAGCCCAGGTTCTCTGCATGAACAAGGTCTTGGGGTTTATACTGCTGAGATAGAACACTGGGACCAGAAGCAACTTGAGGAGGAAAGGGTTTATTTCACCTTACAGCTTGAACTCCAGCATCCAGAGAATTGAGGGTAGGAACCTGGAGGCAGGAGCTGATGCACAAGCCATGGAGGAGTGCTGCTTAGCAACTTGCTCCTCCTGGCTTGCTCGGCCTGCTTTCTTATAGCATCCAGGACCACCAGCCCAGGGATGGCTCCACCCACAGTGAGCTGGGCCCTCCCCCACATGAATCACCAATTTAAAAAAATGTGCTTGACCACAGGACCAGAGACTGGGGAAGCACTTTGTTTAGTTTGTTTGTTTGTTTTTCTTTTTTTTTTCTTCGAGTCAGGGTTTCTCTGTGTAGCCCTGGCTGTCCTGAAACTCACTCTGAAGATAGACCAGGCTGTCCTTGAACTCAGGAAGCACTTTCTCAATTGAGTTTACCTCTTCTAAAATGAATATGGCTAGTGTCAAGTTGACATCAAATTATCCAGCACGAGCAGCAGCAAGTGCTCTTCACTGCCAAGTCGTCTCTCCAGCCTCTCCTTATTACTGTAAATGTGTTATTTACACTGACATAGATTTTATGGGTATGGTAAAACACGCACCCATGCACACATGCACATATCCCCAGGGACAGGGTTTCTCTCTCAGCCCTGGCTATCCTGGAACTCAGTCTGTAGATCAGGCTGGCCTTGAACTCAGAAATATGCCTGCCTCTGTCTCTGCTTCCCAAGTGCTGAGATTGATGGCATGCGCCACCACCGCCCAGTGTATTTCAATATTTTTAATGATCCTAGCAGTATTATCACCCCAGGCATATTTTTTTCCTTTTTTTCATTTATTTTGAGACAGAGTCTTACAATGTAGACTAGGCTGGCCTTCAATTCTTTATGTAGCCCAAGCTAGCTTTGAACTTTCAATCTCCTTGACTCTGGTCCTAAAGTGCTAGGGTTATAGGTATATACCATCATATGTAGCTATATATCATTTCTTTATATTAAAAACATTCAAAGCTCCTCCCTAGTAGCTAATTCCAAATATTTAATTAATTGGTAGCAGTCACATCTATTCAACTGCACCCTTGTGCCTATTAACCATTCTCATTCTCTCTCTCTCTCTCTCTCTCTCTCTCCACATATTCCTTCCAGGTTACATTTTCTAACTTTTAAAAGTATACAAATGCTGCTTTTACCCTAACAAAAGCGTTTTTATTTTCCAGAAAGATATACCAAAGGGTAATAAAATATGGAGTAATTCTCTGCAGTCCTGGGAATGGGACCAAGGGCCTCCCGTGGCTTAGGCATCTACTGCAGAGCTCCATGCAAGCTGGAGGTCTGCAGCTGGTGGTTATGTAAGGGGAAAAAATCTCTTTCTTTGCTACCAGAAGCCTGCCATTGTGGATGGCTGGCTGGATGGTGATGTTAGGACTCAGAAGGGGCTGCCTCCAGAGAGCATTCCCAAGGTGGGCGTGAACCACAGCGATGGCAATGCAAACCCAATCTTATAGCTTTTTCATTTTTATTTTTGTTGTTATTTTTACCTTTTACAATTATTCTTCTCTTTCCCCAAACGTGAAAGATTTACTGCTCAATAAAGAGAAGATGAAATGGTAAGAATTCTAACCAAAAAAATACCATGATGGGTGGGAGTCGGAGGTGAGGACAGCAAGCGCTGTGTGGAGTGCGGTTTGGGAGGTGACGTGGGGCCCTGCAGCCCCAGCTTGTGAGGGGAAGGTGGCACACAAGGTTCACAGAGCAGGCCACGCACAGGGCCACTGTGTGGCAAGCTGGCAAAAGGAAGCAAGGGAAGAGCCAAAAGGACCACAGCACGAAAAGCATCCTGTGAGGGATGGCGGGCAGGATGGTGGGCAGGACAGCAGGCGGGCAGGCGGGCGGGCGGGATGGCGGGGCGGGATGGTGGGCAGGATTTTGATCTCCAGTCCCTATACTAGTCCTCATTATGAGAGCCTCTCTCTTTTTTAATACAATTTATTTGCATATATTAGTTATACAAATAATGGGTCTCATTTTGACATTTTTTGTGGGGTTTTTTGGGGTTTTTTTTTTTTTCGAGACAGGGTTTCTCTGTGTAGCCTTGGCTGTCCTGGAACTCACTTTGTATACCAGGCTGGCCTCGAACTCAGATATCCGCCTGCCTCTGCCTCCTGAGTGCTGGGATTAAAGGCGTGCGCCACCACGCCCGGCTGTGTATTTTTTTTTTTATAGTAGTGCAGGCCAGCCTTAAACTCATGAATCTCTGGCTGACTTAGCTCGCTAGGTGAAGGGATCAAAGGCATGTCTGTCATGCCTAGTTTCATTTATACATGTGTGTAATGTGCTTTGACATGCTGACCTTTCCACTGTCCTTTCCTGCCCTCATGCTGGACCACCTCTTCCTAAATAGTCTCCCTTACACACAAACACACACACACACACACACCCTGCCTCCATCATCACACCCCTAACACCCCACACACACATGCCCTCCCATACCACCACCATGCCACACACATAAACACATACGTACACATGATACACACCACAGTTTTAATTAAGATCTACATGCCAGGGGAATGTGTGGTGTGTTAATTCCCTTTCTGAGCCTTACTTACTACACTTAACATGACAGTCTCTACTTCTGTCCATTTTCCCACAAAAGACAACATTTCATTCTTTGCAGTGACCCAAACTCCTTAGCGTACATACATCAGGTTTTCTTTTCTCAGCTTTGGTGGACTGATTCCGTACCACAGCTGTTGTGAAAGGCACAGCAATAAATATGGGTGCACAAGTGTGTCTGTAGTCTTCTGACTGATTCCCTTTGGTAAACACCAGGAGTGGCACAGCTGGGTTTTTTTTGGTTCTTTTGTTTGTTTTTTGTTTTTGAGTTCTACTTTGAGTTTTTGAGGAACCTACATACTGATTCCCATAGTAGCTTTACAAGTTTACATTCACACTAACGGAGGTGGCCCAAAGAGTGGCAGAAAAACCACCTGGTAGGAGATTACTATCCAGAATATTTTCTTTAAAAAAATAAAATAAAATCAAGACGGAAAGGACAAATGGCCCAATCAGTAAATGGGCAAATGCACGGAACAGGTGGTCCTGAAAGGAGGTAATAAATACAGAATGGTCATAAGCACGTGAGAAAACCCTTCAGTAACCTCTGCCATCAGGGAAATGCAGTAAGATCCCACCTCACCCCACCAGGATGGCTATCTATCAAGAAAACCAGCAGAGTTTTCTAACAAGGTACACATAATGCTTGGGCAACTTTTAAACCTTTAATGGGGGCACCCACAGTAGATGTGGATTCACCTTGCTAGTAAGGACGTGCCAATCTGACATTCCCAGTTGGGAAGTTAAAAATGTCCCTCTCTCAAAACCGGGAGATTCGGGAGAGAGAAAAAGCAATTATAACATGGAAAAGGAAGGCTGCCATGGGAAGGTCTGGATTCTGGAGATGGAAAGGATCCAGACTCCTCCCAATAGAGGTCTCCCAAAGCAGACTGGGCAGAGGAGAGTGAAGAACAGGCTGAGGGTCCTCTGTACATTGCTTTTAATGCCCAGTTCAGCTCAATGGCAGAAGGCTAAGCACCTCACCTTTCCCTCTAAAAAAAAAAAAAAGCAGCAATCAGGCACCTTCAAGATCAGCCAGCACCCTCCAGTCAGTGCCTGTGTCTCTACCCATGGGGACCTATGATCCACCCACCTGTCTTGTGCTTCCCACAAGAGAGAGCCAGGGGGAGGAACAGGATGGGCTCTGACTGATGTGAAATTAGTCATTTCTCAGACTCCATCAGAAACAGCCAGCCCTCAGGACAGCACAGTAGCAGCTGTGTCTCCACAATGCCATACATGTGGGGCAGCTAGCCACTGGTTACAGTGAAATGCGGAAGGCCCGGCAACATGCTACTGCCTTCCACAGGCTTTAAAGCCTACCTTCAGAGTGAGGTAGACAGAACAACCCCAGGCCGTGAGACTGCCCCCAAGCCGATACCCTCTCAGAGGGACCTCTGATTCCACAGTAGGGGACCAGAAAGCTTGCTGGTATTCCCCCACCCCCACCCCCAGGGGCAGGTCTGGAGACAAAGTGGGACTGAGAGAAGAAGCTCCAGTAACAGTGGAGGTCCACAACTTCACGCAGGGTAACCTTGTGACTGCTGCATCTCACTCCTTACTGCCACCCTCCACACGCTGCAGGCATCTCTTGCATGCAGTAATGGTCGAGCTATACCACAACTAAATCAGGTATAGGTGTCTCTGGTCTGTGGCCCTTCTCCTGGGCTGAGACTGTCACCATTGCTCCTGAGTGTCCGTCACACTCCCTCAGCCTGTGTCCACCCATCCACAGGGCCCCACCTTGTTTGCTGCAGAGTGCAGGGGAGAACACAGGACCTGGTGGGGCGGTTGGCAGGGAAGCTGCCAGCCACCTGCCTCACCTGATCACCGTATGCTCCCCATCTCGGGGGGGGGGAGCATTCAGGAGGTAGACTTCCAACTTCTTCTTCCTTCACTACCCTCCCTGAAGAGGCTTCTTCCAGAAGACAAACAACTGAATGTCAAGCTATGGGGTGGGCCACTCTGCCTCTCCTTCCACAGTTGCCAAGTTTTGTGCTTCTGCACACATATTCTCCTTTCTCCTGCGGATGACTCTCTGCTCTACCTGCTAAGTCCTTTACACTCTTTGTTTTTTGAGGCAAGATCGTACTCTATAGTTCAAGGTGACCTCAAATTTACCATGTAGCCCAGGCTAGCTCTGAACTCTAGACCTTCCTGGCTTAGCAAGAGTTTGGGGCTTATGGGCATATGCAGCACACCAGCTGCCCACATGTCCCCTCACTGTAGCTCTGGGCCACTGGAACTGGACTCTCTTGCAGCAAACTCCTCTGCACTCACTCCACTGGCTTGCAGCCAAGCTCCTCAAAAGCAGCCTTCTTCATTACAAACCTCCCCTCTGCCCTCAGCCTTCTTCATTACAAACCTCCCCTCTGCCCTCAGCCTTCTGGTTATCCTGTACCCTCAACCTTCTGCCAACCTTCCTCTCAGCTGCTCCTGGAGCCCAGGGCTCACTAGTTGATGCAGGCATGGCCCATCCTTCTGCCCTCCTGACACCCCCACCACCACCTACTTTGCCTTCTATACCTGCTCCCAGTCTCTGGCGTAAGCCTCTGTCTGGACTTGATCTGCTGTTGAAGGACCCCAGTACCTGGGGCCTAGCATGCAAAAATTCCCACTGTGTTCTGGTCTCTAAAACCCTCCTGCTGCTGAAGGCAGACACCTGGCACCTCTCCCTCTGGTCCACTGATAGCCCACATTCAACCCATGGCTCCAGGCTGCCCCCATGGGCAGAACTTTGCCAGACCCTCCCTTTCTCTCTCTCTAGCCCTTCCTGCTTCACACAGCACCTGAGGTCATGGTGAGGCAGGGCAAGACTCTGACTTCTCGCTTCCAGTGACTTAGGTATCCTCTAGATGAGGGAAACGACATGATTCTGCTTCCCACCCACAACCCACATGCAGTCTCTCCCTCAGCCTCCTTCCTCTTCTGCCTGCCCTTTTACCTGGCTCAGTGGCCCCCAGATACAAGGAAACAGCTTTTTCAGGGTTGGAGAGGGCTCCCCAACCCAACCTTTGGTTCCAGATAGTAGAGGGACCTTTCCAGAATGAATGCACAGAAAATCTCTAATCGTCTTTCAAAAGGCTGAGTGGATCTGAAGAGCAGGGAGCCACAGGGATGGACATCTGTGGCCCAGAGCAGAGCTAAGGAATGTGCTACCTGCCACTACTGTCTGAAGATGACTGAAGACACTGGCTGGACAGCTCACTCTCAGGAAAAAGGGAGGCAGGCATGGCAACAGGTGCTGTACTCCGAAGATCTAAGAGGCTGGGACAGGAGGAGCATGAATTTGGAGCTAGCCTGGGCTGCACAGTGAGACACTGTCTCTTGCCTTGGGGTTGGAGAGGGAGTGGGGCAGAGGCCACCACGTTCCTAGTCCTAGTCCAAATAAGAACGGGGGTGGGGGGGTCCACCAGGATTGCACTGCTATCCTGTCAGGCCAGCAGCACAGCCTCCTGGGAACTGCTGCTGGGCGGTAGAGAAGAAGAGGCTGGGGCTAGAAACCACCTTCCACCCAGAGCCCTTCCTCATCTCTGGAGGAGACCCAGGTTAGAACCTCTACTGGCTAGTTTTTTGTCAACTTGACACAGCTGGAGTTATCACAGAGAAAGGAGCTTCAGTTGGGGAAATGCCTCCATGAGATCCAGCTGTGAAGCATTTTCTCAATTAGTGATCAAGGGTCCCTTGTGGGTGGGACCATCTCTGGGCTGGTAGTCTTGGTTCTATAAGAGAGCAGGCTGAGCAAGCCAGGGGAGGCAAGCCAGTAAAGAACATCCCTCCATGGCTTCTGCATCAGCTCCTGCTTTCTGCCCTGCTTGAGTTCCAGTCCTGACTTCCTTTGGTGATGAACAGCTGTATGGAAGTGTAAGCTGAATAAACCCTTTCCTCCCCAACTTGCTTCTTGGTCATGATGTTTGTGCAGGAATAGAAACCCTGACTAAGACAGAACCTTTGTCACCTTCACTCCCTCCCACACTCATCCCTGCCTCCTTCCTACAGTGGACCACATTCCCATGGTAAGAGAAAGGAGAACAGACCCCCCAGAATGCTCTCCTGGCCAGAGACTATGCTCATGTTAGCCAGTGGGGCTGGAGACTCAGAGCCCTGCCATTAGACCTCTAGCTGGCTTCCCCAGGGCTATTAAAAAAAAAAAAAATTAGCCCGAGTAGTGAACTACCCTATAGTCCCAGCATTCAGAAGGCTGGGCAGGAAAATGGAATTTGAGGGCAGCCTGAGCTACCTGGAAATACTTTGTAAAAAAAAAAAAAAATAGACAAAACCAAAACCAACCAACCAAAAGCAGAACTAAGGCAAATTATCTTTGAAAGGCAGTACTCAGAGGCCTGGTTGGTTACTTCCAACTTAATCTAATTTTAAGCAGATATCTGCATATACTAATGTAACCAATTATATAGCCCATGGGTGCTCTTGGTCTATGGATTTACCTATATGTCAGGGAGAGAGGGCTTGTCCTTACCTGGTTGTTTAATTCCAAAACACAATCTCAGATACTGCAGACAACACTCAGTCTTTCCAGCAGGCTGTATGACTTCTCTGTTGGTGATGGGGTCACTTCTATGTCTAAGCAAGGCAAAGGGGTTCTCTGTCCTCTATAGGCTACTGAACCCAAGGGAAGGATTCTCATCAGTCCAAGGAGGCATGAGATGGCTACTGAAAATATATGATCCACCCACCAGTTTGGTATCACCACGGGAGGTCAAAGCCACCTCCTTTGGGAAGAAACCAAGGAGCAGGGCTCAGACTAGAAGAACATAAGCCCCTTATGAAGCCAGGGCAGGGTGGGGTGGGGCGGGGCTGTAGGCAGCTCTAGTATACCCAGGAGGTCACTCCAACAGACAGGCAGGAGCAAACCAGGGCCGACAGCACATACCCAGAACCTGAGCACTCAGGAGGTGGAGACAGGAGATCATGAGTTTGAAGCCAACCTGGACATAGCAAAAACCCTGGTGCTGGATATGAAGCTCAGTACTAGAGTAGCTACACACACACATACACACAGACATACACAGACATACACACACACATACATACACACAGACACACACACATACACACACACACACACACACATCCCTTCCCCCATATTCAGAGGCACTAATGTGTGTGAGAAGATGAGGATCACAGACCTTACCCTGGAACGAGAAACTAAAGTCTCCTCCATAGGCCTGAAATGACAAAAACTGTACTAGGCAGAGATTTATTTGTGCAATCTTTTTTTCCCCTTAAATATTCACAGGTCACAAAACCGCCTCTAGGTATTAAACCCAGGATTAAGACATCAATTAACTGAGGTCTGAATGCAGCACTGATTAAAATAGTAGCAAGACAGGATGAAGTATTTCCCAGATCAGTCTCTAAGCATCAAGGTGCCAGCTTGTTGAATAAAATCCATTTAAAGGGCCAGGAACTCCATCTCTCCCAAAGCCCCCCCAGAGCACAGGTGGCCAGGAGTTCAATACCAAAGGACTCCCTAGGCCCTGCCCCCAACATCCTCTCCACACTGGAGACTGAGTGTGAGAAGAAAAATCACACACTAACAGGGGGGACAAGAACGGGGCTGGATAGAGTCACATATCCTTGGGAGGCTTTACCAGCAAGTCCATAAATAAACCAGAGGCAAGCTTAGCCCCTAGAGGGGTTGTGGGGACAGGCAGGTGTGGGGGCAGAAGTCCACTTTACACCCAAAACAGGCCTGACTGTGCATGCCACGGTGCAGACAGAGCAAGTACTCAAGGTTTAGCTATGAAGTACAGACTTGGGCATCGCCACAAACTTGGAGCAGGAGGAAGTATGGTGTCTCTTGTTCTAGGTCAGACTCCTATTCAAGACCACACACTGTTAATGACTGCAGGAATGTTTGTCTAAAATCTGATTGTCTAGAATGAAACTCGACCTATTTCATTCACTCCTCACGGCTGAAGGCATAAAGAGTAACTAAGATATTTAGACTCTAGCAAGCAGGAGGCTCTAAATAATGACACTCAAGCTCAAAAACAAACAAGATAACTAAGGTATTATGGTACTGTGAGCTTTACAGCATCAGGTTCTGACCCCCATGCTGGTTTTCTGTCACTTTGACACGAACCTATACATACCTAGGTAAACGAAATTGTAATTGAGAAAATGTCTCTATAAAATTGGTTTGTAAACAAGTCTTAAGGTATTGTTTTTTCATTGATGATTGCTGTGGAAGGGCCCAGCCCACTGTGGGTGGTGCAATCCCTAAGCAGGTGGTCCTGGGGTACATAAGAAAGCGAACTGAGCAAACCATGGGGAGCAAGCCAGTAAGCAGCATTCTTCCATGGTCTTTGCTTCAGTTCCTGCCTCGAGTTTCTGCCCTGGCTTCCTTCAGTGGTGGACCATGATATATAAGTGTAGACAAATAAACCCTTTCCTCCCCACGTTACCTTTGGTCATGGGGCTTTATCACAACAATAGAAACCTAACTAAGACACCCTTGGGTTAGGGTTAGGGTTAGGGTTAGACACTTTAGTGTCTCCAATTACTGTTCTGAACCTATAGTCACTTCGTATTCCAGAAACAGCAGACTCTCTCAGACAGATCACCTATGAATGAGGGGGAAGTGCCTCAAAGACTGACAAAATTTAGAAAGGAAGTGTCTCTTCTCCCCAAAACAGGAACACCATCTCATGAGAAGCAGATAGTAAGACTTTCTGGAGTCACCTTCCAGAACCACAGCTGAGACAGGGCCAGCCAAACCACAAGCTGACCCAGACTACACAGATTTCTTTGTCCTGCCCTGCCCTCCCTAAAACTCATGCCAATGTCCACCAATGGCTGAGTTTCTTGTTCTCCATCTTCCCAATACAGCCACTGTGACTACATCCCTTTCCACTTGATTTCTGAGGTTAGTGACCAGACCTGATTTGTTGGGTCAGATGCCTGGCACAGGACCCTGGGAACGGTGACACTCCCACATCCAGTCTCCCACCTTCTGGTGCGTAGGAACCAAATTCTCTCTCTGCTTTGAGAATCTCCAGTCATTTCATGAAGGGTGCCAGAACAACTCAGCGCGAGACAGGCGGTGGT
Organism: Mus minutoides; assembly: GCA_902729485.2. Taxonomy (NCBI): domain Eukaryota; kingdom Metazoa; phylum Chordata; class Mammalia; order Rodentia; family Muridae; genus Mus; species Mus minutoides. Next base: position 800,161 of record LR749490.1, on the reverse strand, counting down.
CCTACTGCAGTACTTCCCATATGCCAAGAATCTAGGTCATCATGTTTTTAAATTCTGGATGCATTTTTAAATTTGGGACGTGTTACCCAAAATGTTGGGTCCGGTGCACCTCTGTCCTGAAGCCCTCTGCAGCTTACCTCCTGTGCAGGCTGCAGAAGCCCACCTCCTGTGCAGGCTGCAGAAGCCCACCTCCTGTGCAGGCTGCAGGCAGGGGAGCAGAAGTTGCTACATTACCCACAGCGTGTATTTTAATGCACGCAGGCCACTTTCACTCCGCTTAATTAACAGTTCTAAAACTGGCCTATGACTCAAATGAATGCAGGCTCACTTAAAACCCAAGGAGAAGCACAGCAGCCATGGATACACTCACTCTTGCGTGATGTTGCGCCCCGGTACGGAGCTATGAGGCGGGATGAAGGCATCTTCTTTTATTTCCCACCCTACCTCCAGATCAATTTCATCCTCTACAAAACAGCAGAGCCGCGGCCCAGGCTGAGTTATGACAGCGACATGCCTGCTCTTAGTAAGTTTCAACTTCTGACCTATGCGTTCCAAGCTGCAATACCGAAGCACAAGCACAGAAATGTGCAGTTATGATCTTGTGTTTGTGGGGAAGTACAATTATGGAAGAATTTACAGGAAATCAAAAAAGGCGCTGCCTGAGAGGGTGCAAAACAATAAAACAGTCACACAAAGAAAATGAATGCTACCCAAAACCAAACCCCAAGAAAAAAATCTTAGAGCACCAGCTCCCCATGCTGGGAGAGGCTGCTCTCCTCCGCCTCCCAATCAGACTAGTCCTGGAAAAGCCCTGCATGCTCCAAAATGCTAATCTGGCCCTGGAGTGTTCTGTGGAAGCCAGGGACACTTCTTGCATAGCCCCTGCTCTCAGCACTGCAGTACTTGACCCCAGACCCAATCTAGTTAGCTGGCCTTGTAGAGGGGCCAGGAGTGAGCTGTGGAGGCAGCACTGGGGCAGGCCCCGGAATCCAGAAAGCACTGCTGAGCTACAAAAGGCTGGGTAAAACTGTAGAGCCAACAGCGTGGACTCCTGGCTTTTCCTTGAGTCCCTAACTCTCTGTGCCTCAGCTTCCTTATCTGTAGCATGGGGATAACTAGAGAAACTGCCCTATACACAACAGCAACCTCTTTAAATAGAGTGGCTTGTGAGTGTTTATTAGCACAGGCAAAGCGTGGAGAGTCTTGGTAGAGGCCAGTGTTGTTAAGACATGGCAGCGATTGACTCCTGTCTCACCCAATCTCTGTACCAGCACCCTGCTTTGCAGATGAAGACACAGGGGGTGGCAAATCCTTCTATTCTCACCGAATGTTGGATCTGACCACAGCTGACTCATGGCTGGAGCAACAGAGACTGAGAAATTCAGAGGTCTTGAAAGAGACAGAGACTGGGGCTGGTTTATCCCCTGCGCAGATAACCTCCATAGGGCAGAGAGGGAGAGAACTCGCAGCCAGGGCATTTAAGATCTGGGGGAGATGAGAGTGGTGGATGTAGCTACAACCCCAGTATTTGGGATGAAAAAGCAGGAGCAGCTCAAGTTTGAGGCCAACTGCCACCACCACCACTGGCACCGCCTCCGCCACCACTGCTACCACTGCGCCACCACCACCACACCACCACACTACCACCACACAAGTAAGCAAAATCCAGGAACTTTCAAAATTGTAACACCAAATAGTAATTTAATATCATAGAAAGTCCACCTGCTTTGGAAGATGAGGACTGGCCGCTATCGCTCCCAGAGCCCCTCCTTTGGTTCTAGCAAGGAGGGCAATAATTGTGGCTATGATGGATCTGCCAAGATCAACTGTATCACTGCAGAGACTGGGCCCTGTGCTATTAAAACACACCCCTGAGGCAGCAAGGACAATGTGACATTTCTGAAATTGTTCTACTACCATCAAATGCCAAATAAGTCCTTTTTGCTGCTCGCTTTAATAAAGCTGAGAGGTATTCTTATAAACGCAGACTCCACCTTGGAGCCTTGCAAATGTCACTGGAATTAAAGTGAGCTTACTCTAAAGTGACAAACTAATGGCTTATCCCTCGGGGAGATGCTGGAGCTCATAAGCCAGCTGTGGTCCCCAACACACTCCCCACTGTAATGACCCCAGGGGAGAGTCCCAGTGCAGGAGATGGTGGACACAGGCCAATTCCCAGTAGCTGGCACTTGTCCTGCTGAGTGAGCTGCAAAGACAGATGTTGGTTCCTTGACACAAACAAGAAGAGGTGCCACGAGGCTGAAGGACACAGTCTCCATCCCCAGAGTGTGTGGCTGTGACTGGCACTGGGCCAAGGTCACTACTGACACCTGTCAGCAGCTCTTGGATCGCTACCTGATCCCACGGGCACCTGCCTCTGACAATTCGTGGATAAATCTCAGATCTGTTGCTCTCAGTTCTGTCAGTCTCCATGGCCCCCTGGCTGTCACCCTGCTGTCTCTACGGTCACCCGGCCCTTGGAGAGGCACTGGTTCCCACTCCTGCCTTCAGCGGAGTCTCCAGTTAGAGGTTAAAATGGCTTCTGGAAATATAAATGTGATCTTCACTCTCCTAAGTCCTTCAAAAGTTTCCTGGGCCTTCTTTTTCTCTCAGGAGAAAGCTGAAAAAACTGACAAGCAACACTATCCCTCAGGCTACTCAGGGTCTACTTCCCTGGCTTCGCAGAGCCACCCAAGGCCACCACCCTTTTCCCTGCTGTCCTTGAACAGGGATTCCTTAGCCCTTGATCCCAGGCCCCAGCTCGCACGCACCACCCTCACTTCTGTGGTGTTTAGGACACAGTAGTCCCAGGCAGGAAAGTGTGAGCACACAGACTCGGGCTCAGAAGTAATGAGAAGCCTTCTGCCTGCCTCTCCATGGAGTACGGAGCCTGCAGAGGCTCTGCGGAGGCTTTCTCCTACCTTCAGGGTAAGTGCAGCCACTCAAAGAAAAGCCAGCTGTGCTACATGTAAGAGCTGCCTAGGAAAGAGTCACGGGCGGGCACGCAGAGCATGGATTGTGGAAGGAACCGTCTCCATTCTCCATGAGCTGAGCACAATTAGCCCAGGGAATCACAAGCCATGCACTTACCATTCCACGATCTCTGGGTGAAGAATTGTGTTGTTGACATTGAACCTGTAAAGAGAAGACATGTCAATGGCGTTAGTTGTATGACCTAGTATATCCCAGCTAGAAGTATCTCATACCACCCAAACATGCCATGACCAAGAGAGTCCCCCACCTTTGAAGTTCCTGGCTCCCTGGCCCAGAGAAAGCTGCTACTACCTCATTCAGGCCTAGAGGCCCCGGCTGCTGTCACCTCTAAGCCTGGTCAGGTGGAGGGAGAGCACTTCTTCCCCACAAGGCTGACTTCTTATCAAGTTCACTAACACACAATGGGAGTACCAGAAATGGGGGAGAAAGAAAAATACCTGGAAGAAGAGAGTGATTTTTTTTCACTAATTTGATGAAAAACACAACTATACACATTCTTTTTAAAGAACAAATTCATCTTATGTGCATAGGTATTTTGCCTGATCTTTGTCCCATATGCATGTCTAGTGGTCTGCAGAGGCCAGAAGACAGTGCTGGATCCCCTGGGACTGAAGTTACAGACAGCTGTGAGCTACCATGTGGATGCTGGGAATTGCACCTAGGTCCTCTGGAGAAGCAGCCAGTGATCTTAACCACAGAGATCTCTCTCTAGCCCCTTAAAGCTCAATAGTCTCTAAGTAGCACAAATCTAAAAACATGACACAGCCAAACTACCAAACAGTGCATAGGTGGTCCTGAACTCATAATGAGTAGATTTCGGTCTTTTCAGTTTTCTAACTGGGGTGTAATAAGGGGATCTACACCTGAGTGATTCAACTTCCATTTTCTAACCTTATAAAAGGCCGACTGAGATACAGTACATCTATCAATGATGGAGCTTCTACATCTTGCAAGCATCGTGAGAAACTCAATTCAGCCCCCATACGGGTTTTGCTCCTGGTATGTTCTCATCAGCGGCCAATTCTGCATCAGAAACTATGACAACCAGAGGGCAATGGGATAATGTACAAAGGAATGAAAGAAAAAAAAAAAGAGAGAGAGAGAAAGCCCAAAGTTCCAGCAAAGATATGCTTCAAAAAGGAAGGAAGAAGGTCTCACTGTAGCCTTTGATCCTGATGATATGAGAGGCAACACCAGGGTTCTTCAGGTGTAATTGCCTCTCAGCTCGTGTGTCTGGATGGGTAAGGACTGCTATGAGCCTGACTGTCACACAAGGATTTTAGCCTGATGGAAACTGGTGCCAAGTCACAGGCAGTCTCTGTGGATCTGGAGCCCCTAGTAACTGGTGATATCTGAAATGAGCCATATTGACAGCTTATGTTACCCAAAGGATGCCACCAACAACTATGTTGGTGTTCATTCCATCACCTAGCCAGGCTGGACTCAGGGCTTCCTGGGTTTCCACAGCTTTGGAGAGGGCTCTGGCTCCACATCATTGCTGATGGAGCAGCTCTCTATTGACTATGGCAAGATGTCTGATCTGGAGTTCTCGACCTATGCCGTGCCCCAAGTGTTCACAGCTGTGGATCACCCACACTTCCCTGAACACTTGGACTGTGCCTTCATGGAAGACAATGATGTCATAGATGACCTCAAACACCCAACCTAAACCAGTCTCTGCCACCTCATCCCTCAAACTGGCTCCTCTAACACAGTTAATCTGCTCTTCAAAAGGGCCTCATGTATATAAATCTACCTTTGTGTCTCCTTCCCCTTGGCCTCCTATGCTCCAGTCATCTCTGCAGAGAAGGCCTGCCAGGAAAAGACTATACTGAGCTGCTTTGAGCCTCCCAACCAGAAGGTAAAGTGTAGTCTCCAGCATAGCCAAGTGTATGTCCTTCGGCCTCTGGTACCATGGAAATGTGCTACACAAGGATGTGAATGGTACCATCACTGCCATCAAGACCAAGAACAGCCAGTTTGTGGACTGGTATCTATCCCATGGGCCTCAAGGTTGGTATCAACTACTTGTCTCCAGTATGGTGTCCAGGAGTCTGGCCAAGGTACAGCAGGTAAGTGCCACAGGACTCAGAGCAACATGGCTGCTGCTGTTGGGCCTGCATGGACCCCAAGTTTGACTTGACGTGTGCTAAGATCGGTATCTGGGTAAGAACATGGAAGAGGTGAGTTCTCTGAGGTCAGAAGGATATGGTTCTCCTAGAGAAAAATCACAAGGAAGTAGGCATCAATTCCCACAAAGATGGGGATACAGAAAAAGAACAGACAGCTGCTTGAGTGTGTTCACTATGGTTATGGCAAAATCCTTCCAAAACAGACAGTCTCCTCGCATGGCTGAGAACATGAAGGAAAATTAAAACACTGCAGACAAACAAGATATAAGGGAATCATCGCTGCCAAGATACCCCACAAGGATTCCTTCAGACTAAACAGGCACTACAGTGATGCGAGCCTACATGAAGAAACAGGCACTGATGGGCCAGCCAGCGAGATGGCTCAGGGCTAAAGGCACAAGCTCCATTCCTGGGGCCCACATGGTGGAAGAGAACCGACTCTTGCAAGTTGTCCTCAGACAGACCTCAACATGTACACCATGAATGAGATATATGTGTGTGTGTACACATACACACACACACACACACACACACACACACACACATATATATAATTAAATGTAAACAAGTGAGGTTCTTTGTTTGTTTGTTTTTAAAGGCAGTGCTTGGTGAGTCTCAAAGGCAGAAAACACTATAGATTAGATTGTAGAGTCTAGAAGCTTCCAGGACTAGGCCTAGCTCAGCAGATGGAGGCAGTAAGCCTTGAAGGAAAAAATTAAATCAGGCAAATAAAAGATACTTTTACAAAAAAGGTACCAGCTTTCTTAGAGGAGTCATCTTTGAAGCTTTGGAGATTCTGAAGTACACAAACATCTCTTCTTGGTTCTAAATCAACTTAAATACTTTAGAGTCAAAGTGGGGCTGGAGGGATGGCTCAGTGGTTAAGTCACTTGTTACTCTTATGGAGGAACTGGGTTCAGTTCCCAGCACCTATAAACACACAATCATTTGTCCTTGGGATCCAGGGCTCTCTTCTGGCCTCTGAGGGCACTGCTTGCATATAGTACACAAACATACATGCAAACAAACATTCATAGATATACAAATAAACAAATCTAAGAACAAAAGAATCAAAGTCTTACCTATGGTGTATCAAAATTTGTGGCTCAGAACAAAGACCAGGGCAGCAGTTCACATAAAGCAAGACTCTCTCCCATCTTGCCAACTGTCACTATGACCTTGGAGAAAGGACTGGTCTAGCTAATCAATAGCTGGCTTTATCTCATTTCACACAACACATACACACACACGTGTATACAGTCACATACATGTACATGCAGAAGCAGCAAGGTGAAAGAGGCATATAGACACAGCTGCAGAAACACACACTGTAAGCACAGAAGAGCAGACTAGACAGATAATATTTAGACATGCACATAGGAGACACCAGAGACACACACAAATGGCCAGAGACACACACAAATAGACAGATGTCACCTATGTCTTAGGAAGAACACATTCCTAGACCCCCCCAGTGGGTGCCTGTGAACATAGATAGTACTGAACATTGGGTATACCATGGTCCCCAAGCATGAACAGCTATGGTAAAATTTAACTTATAAATTAGGCAGAGTAGGAAGCTAAGTAATAAGTAATAATAAAATAGAACAATTACAACATGCTAAAATAAAATTGCATCACTAGCCTTGTGCATTGAAAAAATTAATTAAGTAAAATAAAGGCTATCTGAACACAAGTACTGGGATACCACATGGCTTATTTGATAAGAGAGACAGCTACTGAGAAACTAATGGGTGAGTGTCATATGTACCATGGATAATTCGTGACTTAGTAAATGATGCAAGATGGGATCCTGCTTTGCAGAACACCATGAAGTCATGAACTGGTCAATCATGGTAATGCATGCAACCTCAGCCATGCAGGGGGCTGCAGTAAGAGGACAAGCCTGGACTACAAAGTGAGACCCTATCTCAGAACTGCAGGGTGTGAGTGAGGGCTGAGACAGAGCTCCTGGTGGGACTGTGCTTCAGAGTGCCTGGCCTGTGTCTCACACTCCATCCCCTCCCATGTCTGTCCCCCGAGCCTCCTTTGCCTGGGCCTCACCTCTCACTCTGTCACCTCAATATATAGTTTCCAGGGGCTTCTCTGCTGGGACAGGGGCCTTCAAAGGGCGTTCTACCTTGAATGCTATAAGTACCAACTTGGATTCCTTATGAATTACATATTTCTAGAATTTCCAAGTAATGCTTTTAGATTGTGGTTGACTGTGAGATGGTAAAAATCAAAACTACAAAGGAGGGATTATTCTACTTGCCCAAACACCAAAAGACATTTACAGCACATGTGCTTACGAGGCACAGGATCATCCAGACAGACAGCACACATATAGAAAGACCCACAACCACATAAACATGGACACACAGACATAAATGACACATATAGACCAAGGCATACACACAGAGACACATAGAATTCCAGACAGAGAAACACTCAGACACACAGAAGAGTCCAAAGGACTATGTAGATGGGTTTAACGCTAAGTGATGACATTCAGATATTCTACACTGTGGCCTAGGTGCTAGTAGCACTTTCATTGACGAGAATATGTTCATTATGCAAAAACAACAAAACCCTATCATGTCTGTAAGGGTGAGAGGATACCCTAGAAGTGGACGGTGGAGAATGGAAGGGTGACAGGTAGGGCCTAGCAGGACTGAGCCAGGTCTCTCTTACCCCACACCCTGGGCATGGAGTTTCTAATCCACTAAAGGAGCCCTCTACCCCAACCCCCACCCCACACACATACATTTCTTAAAAGGGCATTGGGAAGGTTCTCCCTTCATGGAGATTTCCATGGGCCATAATTTGAAGCTCAATCCTAAATATTAACTTGATATGCAAGTTAACCGTTACCCAAAAGTCATGGTCCCCAAACCACAAATTGGCATTTTGCTGTAAATCGTCAAGTTTTAATAATGTCCCTCTAACTTCCTAGGTTTTAAAATTCACATCGTTGAATATTAATATCCTTGCATTAGCAAGTCCCAAATTCAGCATTTCATATTTAACTGCTTATTTAAATGGAATTAATTTGTAACCAATTGTCTTCAAATATGCAAGGCAATTTAACTAAATGCCAAAAGATAAGAAATATGCTTGTTCTCAATAGCCAGCTGATGTGAAATAAGGACCATATTTCTCTCTCAGATGACGGCGTGAAACGGCAAACTCTGTAATTGGCTGTCTCCACCCAGAATTCATGCGCATAGGCTCTGCATGTCTGGAAGGGCGATGGCCTCGTACCAGGGAAGTGTCCCCACTACCTCTCTTGACTCTGAGGGATGGGTGGCTCTCAGCTTAGGCCACATGCTCATTCCATAGAGCCTTCATGGTCAGCTTCCCTACTTCAGGAAACTGCCCGAGCATCTACTTCCTCAGGCACTGACAAAGATGCATGGCGTCTGGCTTGGTCATGGGCTGCTGGAGCCAAGTTTTTGAGGGGCCCTGGGTGCCTAGAGTCCAGAAGACACCTCTCAAGTCTTCTTCACTGTGGGTCTGTCCTCCCTATCTCTGCCTCTCTAGCTCCAGCTTATGGAGCAGCCCTTGTACCCACAGCAGAGCCCGGTAATGAGAACCTGAGCCCTGCTCCCATCCACCATACGCCTACCAGAGTCTATGGAGAGGCCTTCTTCTCAATGTCCCCTGGAACTTATGTCAGCTACAACAGGGCCTAACATAGCTCTCTGGGCTGGGCCAGATCCCTCATTCATCACAAACATCACAAAGTAATCAGAGGCCATAGCCTCTTGGAAGCCCAGTGGCCTGTGGCTCCAACAAGATCTCTCTGACCTCTGACATGTCTACCTCCTCCCTCACCTGCGCCTCCCTCCTCCCTCTGCTCCTCTGCTGTCCCCACCACTCTCTGACCTGGTGCGCACCCTCCTCCTCAGGAGGCCTGGCTCTGGTCTGAGGCTAAGGCTTCACACCCATGGGACAGTACACCAGATAGGGAATGCCATGAAGTCACATCCTGCAGTGAAAGTCACAAACCAACTACCTGGCTGGACCACAGCTCAGAGGTTCTGAAATGGGTAGACTACTGAGACCACTGCCAGCCCCTCCTCCATGCAAGAAAAGGCAGCCTGGGAGGCCCCCAGGACAGACAGAGAGGGCCAAATCTACCTATCAGTCTAGGTAGACAGAGATCCAAGACGGGGGCATTTCAGAGACATTTAAAGGGGTCAAAAGCAAAAGTCCCAGGAATGTGGAGCTTCATCTGGGAGCGAGAGGTGACTGAGGACAGATTGGTTACACACTGGAAACTAGGACAACAGAAAGATTCATCTTGCTTAGGAAAAGTCTATTATTATCCAGCAGTCAGCTGGAGACTCTCGGCAGGCAGGTAAGTGCAGTCCTGTGTCACAGTGGCCCTTGAGGACAAGGTTTCTCCCCAGCCTGGCACCAAGTCCTGAGGTGCTCGCAGCCCAGAGCCCAAGAACACAGACATGGCTTGTAACAGGGAGGAACTAGGGGCACTTGAATCAATGGCCAGGACCCAAGTGAGTGCACACAGGACGTAGGGTAGGACTCCTTATGAAGGCTCCTGTCCTAGCAAAGGAACACGGGAAAATTATACAAAGGCTTACAGAGTGGAAGGAGAGGCCCAGGAGAGAGGAGAGTAAGGGACAAACCAACCTTGGACCAGAGAGGGGAGGGAATATGGGTCTCACATACAGGTCTGACTCTAGCTATCACATGGGTGCAGAAACAAAGCCAGCCCACACCCAGAATTGAGAGCTGGCCCCAGTCCAGCTTAGCTGCCATGGGCCTGGGGAGCACCACAGCAGTCCCCCACCAGTTACTGTGCAGGCTCTGGCTACAGACTGTCTCCCAAGCAGTGCTGCATTACTTATGGTTACCAAAGCCACAGAGCCGGTCAGCGAGGTACCCACCAGGGCACCCACTTCCACATGGCTGAAGCCCACGCAGAGGCTGCAGATGGTATGGGTGGAGAAAGGTGAAGAGGGTGTTGCTGGCAGTGCTGGGGAGCTGGGAGAGGAACACAGACTTAGCAGGCTCAGCAAGCTGGGCTGGCCACTAGCAGGCTGCTTAGGGCGAAATCCCAAGAGGATACAGCAGTGAAAAGAACCAAACTAGATACCCCAGCTCCCTGCCCCACAGCCCTTATCACTGGAGAAATGATACATATTCATGAGCTCATAATCCTTTCTAATCACCCTTCCATACATGGATTCCCTCCCTCCTGGGGCTCAGACTCATACATAATTATAAGGAGCCTCTTCCGGTACCACCTTGGTCTACAAAAAGACAACAGAGGACAAAGTGCCTACAGAGAACCTGTGGTTGGGAGATGACTGTGGCTCAGGTGCAGGAGCATGGTTGAGGGCTGTTTGCTGGCTTGAACCCATCTGTAGCAACCTAATCACTCCAGCCCAGACCTCCCAGGACACAGCCTAGCCTGGACATGGCTAGCAAGCAGTGCTCTCTAGGGGCATGTGTGACAAGGAGACAGACCTATTACCCTCCTGTCCAGAGAGGGGACCTGTTTCCTGAGTAGGGATTGGGGGTTCAACTCAGACCTTCACTAGGTAGTAAAAGACTAGGCTAATGGAGATGCAGGGAGGTCCTGAGAACTGGGCTGGGCCAGGACTTGGGGGTGGGGGTAGGGGTGGGGGGTCACAGTTGAGCGGGGAGGGGTGTTGGGGTTGATTTAAAAAAAAAAAAAAAGACTGATGTCAGAGAAGCCAGCCAATGCGAAGGTCATCCCTAGGACAACATGGGCTAAATAGAAAATGAAAAACAAGGCTGGTTACATGCACGATGTAAACTCGCTCTGCCACCAAACCTACCAACATCAGTTCTATTCCAGGATCTACACAGTGGAAGGAGAGAACAGAAGCAGCCCCCAAAGGTGTCTCTGACCTCCACATACACACATAGTCAATCAGCCAATGTGAAAAACAAACAAAGAAAACGGCTCTTCTTGCCACACAGTGGCCAGGGCCCCTGGGTTCTTCTGAGAGGGAGCCCAACACCAAAGTAAAAAAGGAAGTGGTTTTTCACAAATTATTTCACTACATCGTTCCTTCAAACACTTGATCCAACCTATCCTCAGCACCCTCCCATAATTCACGTCTTGTGTGGCCGGTCTAGGAAAGATCAGCTGGTGAAGGGAGGTGGAGGCGGAGGGCAGACTCACTTGCTAATGCCCTCGAAGGAGGCCTCCCTGCAGACACTGCCACTGTCTGTGTTGACACCGCGCTGTGGAGAGAAGAGGAGGTGTGAGAACAGGTGTGTCACAAGCATCCCCAGGGCCTGCCTAGGAGGGTCTGCCTCTTCCAGACAGACTCAAATGGAACCACAGCCCAGCATGCCCTTCCCCTAGGTAGCTCTAAGCTGGGCCCCAGAACAAAGTCAGGTTTGTTTTCTTTTGTTTTGTTTTTTTCCCCTAGTGTAATGTGAAAAGCAGAGAGATTCAAGCGTATGCTTGTAATGCTAACACTGGGGAGACTGAGAAAGGGGAAATCACTAGTTCAAAACTAGCCTGGATGGGTCAGAGCATCCCAGGCACACAGCAGGGGTGGGTCTGGATGGGTTGGAGTGCTCTGCTGGCACTACACACTCAGGTCCAGGCAGGGGCTGGGCAAGAAAATCAAGAACCTGAGATACCTTCCCCACCAACACACACACAGACACACTCTCTCCCCACCCCATCTGTGCTCTCCAGGCTCCTTATATTTTATCATACACATACACTGTCATTAGTATGAGATCCATAGGAATGTAGCCTGCCCTCCATACTACAGTTCTGTAACCACAGAACCAACAGTCACAGAACATAAATATTTGAAAAAAAAACAACAAAATCCCCAAACCAAGAAACATTTATAGCTGCAAATTTTTTCCTTATCATCATCTCCTGAACAGGACAGTGTATCATATACAGGGAAGCAGTATCAGGTTAACTTGACACATGTTAGAGTCATCTGAGAGGAGGGGACCATGGCTGAGAAAATGCTCCCACCAGACTAACCTGTAGGCAAACCTGTAGGGCATTTTCTTGATTGTGATTGAGGTGGAAAGGTCCAGCCCGTTGTGAGTGGGGCCATCCCTGGGCAGGTGTTTCTATATGGCATAAGAAAGCGGGCTGAGCAAGCCGTGAGGAGCAAGCTAGTAAGCAGCACCCCTTCACAGCCTCTGCATCAGCTGCAGGTCCTTGTCTTCCTTGAGTTCCTGCTCTGACTTCCCTGGATGATGGACCACAAGGTATAAGGTGAAATAAACCCTTTCCTCCACAAGTAGCTTTAGGTCATGGTATTAATCACAGCCACAGAAACCATAAGGACAGGCACTTAGCATTGTAGTGTTACAGGAAATCTGCAGGTGATTTGCTGGATATGGGAGGGTGTGCATGGGTTGATATAATAAAAGGGACTCCTGAATCTGTAGTGTTGGGATCTCCAGGGGTCTGGAAACCAACCCTCCATGGATACCCAGGGACAACTACAGACTCAGCCTCTATCCATCTCCATTCATCTCCAACGGGAGCTCAGTCAGACACTGAGATTAAACAAGTGGTTCAGAGAAAAGAGAGCCACCTTCAGAGAGGGAAGACACTCTCAGCAGCCATAGCTTCTTAAGAATCTCAGGCTGATCCCTGTCCAACATTGATCCTAGATAAAACATACAGGGCCATCCTGTCCCTTGAGGGACTACAGGTGTGACTGCTGTATCACATGTGTGTCAGTAGGTGGCAGAGAGGAGAAAGGCTACATCTACATTCTGTGTTCGAACATCTGAATGGTTAATAGCCTAACATTCCCTGAAAAAAAGTGAGCCTGAGGTGACCACCAGTCCAATGCAGCACAGGCCCAAGATGACCTTTGCCCTGAGCCATAACGCACCAGTAGGCATAGCATTCCTGAAACAACCCCAGACACTCAGAGACCCCAGATGCCACTTAGAGGAGCAAGGAAGTGGTGGAGAGATGGAAGAGAATGAGAAACAGAGGAGTGTGGGTGAACTGGAGACCCAAGGGTAGTGAGGATCAGCCTGCTGTGAGTAGCCAGTGGTGCCATCTGGGACCATGGTGGGGTCCTGGTCTGTGTTGCCACTGAGGCCACACCTAGGTCTGGGGCCCTTTAGCAACAGGGGTGTGTTACCACCAAAGGTAGACATCCCTGATCTGGGCTGTACCCCAAGGGTGGAGAGTGGGTATGGGGGTGGGGGGAGATAAATGGGATTAGGGTACATGATGTGAAATTCATGAACAACCAATTAAAAAAAGAATTCCAGGCCATCTCTGACTGCACCCAGCACAGCTACTGTGCCTGCTTAGCCACAGAAGCAGCACAGCAAGAGAACATGTGGGAGGAGGGGGAGTCCTATGTGAGTCAGTAACAAAGGAGAGGAGGGCCACTCTGGAAGGATGAAGGTGTGTGTGTGCGTGTGTGTGTGTGTGTGTGTGTGTGTGTGTGTGTGAGAGAGAGAGAGAGAGAGAGAGAGAGAGAGAGAGACAGACAGACAGACAGACAGTGCCAGCGCTGAGGGCAAGGCAGAAGAATATACATCAGCCCAGGCCTGCCTCACCCCAGGCTGTGTACTGTACCCCCTTAAGATGTCAAGAGTCTGATTTCCAAATTGTATTATCATAGGGCATTCAGGTGAGTATGAAGAGTGACAATCTATACCTGAAATGCTAAGAGCTTAAGATGGACACAGTTCTATGTCCAAGTCTGGTTTTAAGCCCAGGGATGGCTGGTAGTACGTTCCCCACTGTGGCTACAAGACCAGACACAGCATATCCCACGGTCAGCCATTAGCACAAAACAGGTATCCTTACTCACCACAGGTGACCAGTTCTCAGCTTCTCTCTTGTGTTCACTTATGTAGCTCAGGCTGGCCTCTAACTCCCATTCTCCTGCCTCAGCATTCCAAGCCTGGATATTTCTATGCTTAGCTTCTTTTCATTCTCCTAATCCTCATACCCCCACTGTGCAGAAGTGCCAAGAACTGCATGGCTCCTGAGACCAGCCACTTACCAAAGTGAGGAGGACAGAGGGGTTCCGTGAGGTCAGGACACTGGCAATCTGAAAATCAAAAGGGAAACCCACTTTAGAGCAGTGTTCCAGTTTGAATCTGAAATGTCTCGCACAGACTGGTGTGTAAAGTGGCCAGGTTGTGGACTATTTTGAAGGCTGCAAATCCTTTAGGAGGTAGGGTCTGACAGCCTCTGATCGCTGCCTTGCTCTTGGTCTGCTGGGACTGGAGCCCTTGTGCTCCACTACAAGCTCCTGCCATCACCAACTGCACCCACTGTGGACTGAAGCTTTGCCTTTCTCAAGTTCTGTCAGGTGTCAGTCACAGCATCGAGTGACTAGTCCGACAGAAAAGTGGAATGGAGATGATACACAATCATGACCTGATGATTACAGTGCTCATCTCAGGAGCAGGTCGTCAAGACAGGAGACACCACTGCCACCCTGCCCTTAAGATGAAGAAACCGAAGATCATAGAGGTAGAAGGACTCCAGAAAGCCCTACAGCCATCGAAACAGTACAGAGGGTATAACCCAACACCCACCTCACCATGTGGCCTGCCTCCAGGTACCACAAAGACCCCTGGCTCCTAAGAGCCAGACCTGCCCACTACCCAAGGCCAGCACCTGCAAGATGGTTTCCTGCTCTTCCTGAAAGATCTGGTCCTATCAGACACAAACCCCAGTAGCTGCCCATCCTCAGAGTAGATGACACCTCCTCTCCCCCCACTGATCTCCTAGGCTAAACTGAAGGAAGTTAGCTCTCCTCAACTCCACTCACTGGCTTCCACCCTGGCCTCCTTGGTCCCCTGCCCTTACAAGCTGAATGCTTCCTCTCCAGTACCTTGTGTGAGCAGACATAGGCTCACCTGCCCACACCTCTGCTCACTCTCAGCTATGGCTGGATCATTTCCACCATCTTGACTAGTCCATCACATCCTACTTGGGTCTGAACCTCAGCCCAGCCCCTCAAGCAGATTCAGTCAATCCCTTCTCTAGCCGCCCCCAGCCGGCCATCATCCATGCCCTAACAAAGCACCAGTCATACACCAGCTGGGAAACCTGCACTCCAGAGTACTGACCACCTTGCTGGAGGCAATCTGGTCCTCCGCTGACTATCCGTTATGGTCCTTACCCCCACCCTAAGCTCTCTGATACCCTCAACACAGAAGAGGAGGATGGGCTGTTCCAACAGGCTAGCTGAGCTATTGCTGAGACACTCTACACCGTACACATTTAAGGTAGATGTTTTGATAGATTTTGACATAGCATATACACACTTTTCAATACTAAAAGGTTTCTGGAGAAAAGCTGGGATGTACTGGAAGCCATGAAAGAGAAAATGCACCTGCCATCCCATCCCCAGAGACAGTTCGGCTCTGTGCACAGAAACAGAGAACTGTAATGACATTTGGATCATATGAAATTACATGCTTCGCTTATTTCCTGTCATTAAATATTCTTCAAACACGTAATTTTTAGCAGTCACTACTGCTGGGGATGGTAAACGTTCAATAAGTCTTTGATTATGGCCCGTGTCAGTCATCTTACACACATCACCTTCATTTAACCACCCATAAAGGCTCTGCTACAAGGACTACAGGACTCACAGATGTTTTATGAGGGTTACAGAACCTGCCTAAATGCACAGTTAAGGAATAGCAAAGCCCGGATTTCTGAGTTCGAGGCCAGCCTGGTCTACAAAGTGAGTTCCAGGACAGCCAGGGCTATACAGAGAAACCCTGTCTCGAAAACCAAAAATAAAAAAAGGAATAGCAAAGCCAGGACAGAAGAGACGGCACAAGGATTAAGAGTTCTGACTACTCTTCTGGGAGATCCAAGTTGGTCTCTAAAACCTGTATCAGTTGCCTTACCTATAATTCCAGCTTCCCGGGAATCAGCACCCTCTTATGGCCTCCAAGAGCATGCAAGAGCGTGCACACACACACAAGTACACACACAAGTACACACACCTTTAAAAAGAAATAACAAAGCCCAGTTTTAATGTGTGGTTATAGAAAAGTCTTAATGGAATATGCATAATTTACTTGATCCTTCCCGCTGCTAGACATGTAAATTATTTCTAATGATGAATTATTATAAATAATGCTGTGTGAGCATCCTGGTATAGTTTTTATATGTTTATATATTAAGGGTTTATTTCCTGATACAGTGTGGTGCCTCACATTTATAATTCCAGCATTTGGGAAGCTGAGGCAAGAGAATTGTGAGATTAAGGTCAGTTTGGAATACACAGTGAGACCCTATTTCCTAAGGGGGGGAAAAGTTTACTTTAAAAGAAAATGAAATGAGCAGGCACAGTGTGTGCCTATTTTCCTAGAACCTGGAAGGTAGAGGTGGGAGGATCACAGGCTCAGGGCCAGCATAGAGTCCCCAGGACCCTTCCTTAAAAGGAAGGTAAGATCAGAGGGAAAAATGGGTAATAATGCAATGGAAAAAGGAAAATATTAAAACTTAGTGACCTAGTTGAATAAGAGGTCAGAGGCCAGCACTCCATGCCAAGCATGGTCTAGCCAACTGGGCTAAGGTGCCAGCTCCCCAGGAGCTGCCTCTCTCCTTCCCTCACTCAGTCACTGGAGAATGACTGTGTTTCACAAATGAAGGCATGCTGAGTCCCTTCCTCCAGCCTGCCCCGCCTGCCCCTCCTGGAGGGGAGAGAGGCTCATTAAAACCAACAGAGCAGAGTGTGTCAGGCCCTGGGTGTGTTGTTTCGTTGACATGAAGGGTCTACATTCATCAGCACACCGATGCCGTCAATTACAGCGGCAGAATCAGAGAGCGAGGAGGCACTTGGGGATTGTATCTGCTATTGTCCTTAGGAGAGAGGAGCTGGATAACAAATGTGCGGGCTGATGGGTTTTCTCTCCACAATGACTCTCTGGACATGCTGGTTAGGAATAATGGAGGAGAGGGGCCCCTCGCTGCAAGCCTGCCGCTCAGAGGCATGGAGGCCGGAAAGAGCGGCTAGGCGTCGGTGAGTCCTGGCAGAGTAGCATCTTTTATTGATCACAGCTGCTTGAGTGGGCCCTGGTTACCTCTATGGCTGCAGAACCTCTCCCAGCCCAGCAGCTCCATCTGCCTTCCCCGTGGAGACCCATTAGTGCTACACTCATCAGCACACCGACTGGAGGCTGTGCCTCAAAAATTAAGGGAACAAGATTCGGTTTTGTGTCGCTGGCTCTGAATGTAGCCCTAGGACTAGACAGCACAGCTCTAACAACCCCCGGTCTTTCCAGGAGCTCATGCCACGGGGGACCCATCTGCTCTCCCTAGCGGGGCTGTTAAATGTTCCTGTCTGGCTGCAGGTCATAGCCAGCATCCATCTCCCAGGCAGCCTTGACTAGGTGGACAGGCACCAAAAGAATTATCAGAGCCCCGTGAGCCCAGATCCTGCCCTGGGGACAATCCGGAAGCTGCCCAGGGGAACTTTACACGGGCTCCTAACCAGGACTCTGACCAAGCCAGTGAGTCACTCTTAACAAAGGAATTAGGCACGCTTCAACTGTGTTGCTGAGAAAAACCCATGTGGCCCCAGTGTGCAGGGATCTGCCCTACCAGCACTGAAGCTCTTGAAAACAAGCCATTACTCATGGCAGCTTCCCAAAACACCAGCACACACCAGTGGCCTGAAATGCCCTTAAATTTTTGAATCTGTTTTTAAAATCAAAGTAGCACCAACAAAATGGCTGCCTGACTATTCTTGAGCAGTCAGAGTATATAGCCCCTTCAGAGCAAGGCAGCAGCCTCACTCCGTCCCATCACGGACCCCCCTTCCTGAAGACCTCTCCTCCCCTCCCCCCAGGCTAAGAGGCAGGCAGCATCTATCCCTGGGCAGCTGTGGCTGTTTCTCTTACATTCTGCCTGCCTAACTGACCCTGCAACCTTCAAACATCTGCCATAAAGCAAGTACAAAAATCATCCTCCGCCCTGCCAGCTCCCAGTTAGTTAGACACTAGCTTCTATACCAATGGACACAGCAATGGTGTGGGGCCCCTGAGTGACCCCTTCCCAGTAATTAAGCTCTGCTCTTCTGTGAGGAGGAGGAGGGGAACCAGGTGTGTCATCTCAAACATCTGCATTGTTTGAGACAAGGTCTCATGTAGCCCAGGCCTTTGAATGCATTAAATAGCCTAATCTGCTCTTGATCTTCTGAGCCTCCTGCCTCCACCTCCCACAGGCTAGGATTACAGGCGTGCGCCACTAAGCTTCATTAACTTGTTTCTGGGCATTGAACTCAGGCTTCCTGCATATGTGCATTTTATATAAACATGCATACATGCATGTCCTCTGATACGTGCATTTTATATAAACATACATACATGCATCTTACATATATATACATATAAGACATCAAGGGATCAGCTTTGCCCTTCAGAGCAAGCACGCACCTGCTGCTAGCTGTCCCGTTTATAAAGATGGGCAGGGATGGCCAAGGCTAGACAGGGCTGAGCATTATAGACCTGGCCAGGGAATACCTGCCTAAGGAGTTTCCAGCACTTTCCATGATGGACTAAGCCTGGGCCCTGGGTGCTGCCCACATCAGAAAAATGCTTCCAGCCCACGGGACTCAAAGCAGCAGTTTGCTCCTTTTGGTGGGATTCATTCCCAACTTCAGGAAATCACAGAGACTTGGCAGCCTGGGTCACCTCTGCACAAGCAAGCCTCCTGAGAGCTGGAGGCAGCCTCTGGAACCTGGAAGTCTTCGAGTCAGCACAATACTGCCACAGCCCAGCTCATCCAGGGGCATGGATGAGGCCTTCTGCCCTCAGTCTTGACCTCCTTGTCTATAGATAGTGTTGGATCTGTGGGTCACTGTACGACAGGGTGGGAGGGACTACAAGCAGCCAGCCCCAGAGTGAAGCACCTGTCCTACCTGGGGTGTGGCTCAATGGCACCGCCTGGCACATCCAAGGCCCTTGGTTCTCAAAGAAATAAAAACATTGACCAGCACTCATGCTGACCAGTAGGTCTGATCAATGGTGGTAATGATTATATTGTTCCTACAGAGTACTCCTGAACCCCATAGAGGCTCTGCCCTTTGACCTCTATTGATGCCTTCATTTAACATTCTGCCTTCAAGGATTAAGAGGAAGCTGGCCTGTCTACACCTTCACTAAGGACTTCCTGCCTGGATACTTCATCTTCCTCTACTGTCCTGCATCTGGAGGGCTCCTTCCTTTCCCAAGAAATCACAGTGTAAATGGGAGCTGAATTCTCCCCTCCCCCCTGTTATAACAATTCTTGAGGCTGCAGCCCAGAGAGGGATTTTACTCAGCAGCAGTGAAGCCCAGCCAAATGGTGGAATCTCTCAACCCTGAAACAGAGCCTATTCTAGTTCTCTCTCCAGGTTTGATGATGGGAGATCCCAAGGTGAAGGCCCAAACGAGCAATGACATTGAGATGCACTTTATAGAGTGTGAGGGTAGTGGAGATATACCATCAGAGGACAGCATCAGGACCAAAGTCAGGATGAAGGATAAACAGATCTCCTCTAATGCTTAGAGATACAATGTAGCAAATAGCCTCATTAGGAGCATGTAAACAAACATTCAGTCTCTCTTAAAAACAGGAAGCCACATGACATAAGGATCCATCAAAAGCTGCTCTCTCAATGTATGGGGAAAGGAATCCTATACACTATAAGTAGGACTTTAAATGAGCGCATCCAACATGGAAATCAGTCTGAAGGTCTTCACAAAATTGTGTATGAGCCCAGTACACCAGTCTTAGGTATACAGCCAAGAGAAGCAAAATCAGCTTACTGCAGAGATCCTTGTATACCCACATTTACTGTAGTACACTTCACACCAGTGATATGCAATCGGCCTAGTGCCCATCAAAAGATAAACGGAGAATGAAGGTGTGGTGCATATACACAATAAGGTATTAAATGGCCACATAAAAAATGAGAGTGTATCATCTCCAGCAGAGATCATCTGGCTGAGCCAGATTCAGAAAGGCAAACATGGTGTTTCCTCTCATTTGCAGAATCTACAGTTAAAAGAAAAAAGAGAAGAAAGTAGCAGGGGAACTATGTGAGGAGAAGAGGGTCAGTGTTAGGCAGGACAGACATGGACTTCCGGTCAAAGTGCACACAGTGAACATATATAAAACATAACAATAAGCTCATTCTGCTCTACAGTGTACATACACCATGGTTAAGTACACATGCTGTTCTTTCAGAGGGCTCACAACTCCTGTAATTCATAACTCCAGGAAATCTGATGCCCTCTTCTGGTCTCCATAGGTACTGCATGCACATGGACATCTACACACAGACATGGACACAAACTTATAAATTATCCTTTAAACACACACTAATAATTATTTTAAACCTTTCAGAAAAAAAATAATACACTGCCTATCTCCCCATGGTCCAACAGGGCAGCCAGTACAGAAGACACGGACTCAGATACAGGTATGTGAGTGTTTGCCTTCTTTGAGATTTTCCTGGGAACCTGACAGGGTTCTATTTTGCTTCCCTGACTTCCATAGGTGGATCCCTGGATCTAAACACCTCTGATAACCTGTACATCTCTGGGACCAGGATGGAGAATGCAGGAGAGACATGGCAAGGCAAACAATCAGGTTCTCAAGGTGGAGATGGGACAACAACGGGTACAGAGCAGAAGCCAGCCAACGTTCACAAGCTATCCGAGAGCACCAGTGTGGGCCAGTGCAAGGCCTTGATGGATGGGGATGATAAAGAGTGGCAGGGGAGGGGGGGTGTAGCACTCCAGGGCCACAGACCTCAAGGCAAGACGATGCTGCCTGCACAGAATGAGGCGGAAGCTGGTCTGCCCAAGGTCAAGGAGAGTTGTCTATCCCAGAGCCAACAGGCCAGGCACAAAACACTAAGCAGAGACAGGCAGGCTCCTCACAGTGCGATGCATTTGGCCAGGGTCCCTCAAAACCTATTTCTTCACCTGCTGCTGTTACCCCAACATAGCTGTGTCCTGCCCAGAAGGACAGGTTTTTGCTTGATCTCCCCTGGAGGGATCTTATGACCACCTCTACCCTGCAACCCCAACCCTGGGCCTCAAAGTTCTTCTCTCCTGCCACTGCCTCTTCTTCTTCATCAAGGTCTCTCCAAAGAAATTATTAGTGTATACTCACAGCACAAGACTGTGCTTCAATATCAGGTATTCACATGGGACCTCACAGGCCTCTGATCTTATTCTCCATTCTCCTTTCTTGTCTCCCTCCTCCCCACCCCTCTCACCTCCCACTTCCCAAACAGTGCCTCTGCTTTCACCCCACACTCAGGCAGACAGGCAGATGGCCAGGTTTATCTAGACTGCATATGAGGGCAAACTCAGGCCATTTGGCTGCTTTCCAGTCACATGAAGATCCCCAGTGCCATGCATCCTCCTGAAAATGACTTCATGAATGACTAACAGTGCACTGTGGACATACAGCACATCTCTTTTCTCCATTCATCCACTGACAGGCATCTAAGCTGCTTTCAAAGCTTGGCAGCCCCAGCTCTTAGCATGTGTGCACTTTCAAGCTCTGTCTAGGGCAATGCAGCCACGGTGCCCTGTCCAGATGAACCAGCCAGGGCCAGGCTGGACGGCCATGCTGACTTCTATCCAGCTCTGACTTGGAGAGCTTCATCGAAAGAATGGGGTGGGATTAGAACATGGAGCTGTGACAGCATCCACGGGTGGAACAGAGTGGTCTCCTGTGTGCTAGGCAGTGGCCACGGTATCAGAGGACTTTGCTCTGAGCTGTGCTCCCATCTCTGCCTTAGCCACTGTCAGCAGTGGAAGTTGAAAGAGCTCCTTTTATCTGCCTGCACAAGGGTCAGATTCACAGCACTGGGGCGACACTGACACATTTACTCACACGACCTAACACTGGCTGGGTGACCGAGTTGGAAGGTAGATTTAAGTCAAGGTACTCCCCAGTTCCTGTATATACTCACTGGCCATTCACAGCCTGGGGCTCTTCTTACAAATAGACCCCTCAACACACAAAGGCCCAGGCTGAGCCAGCCCACTGGCAGTTTTGATTAGAGTGGTGTCCCGTTTGCAGGCAGGTTTCCTAGGAACCTCAGGAGTCAGCTACGCACCTCGTCCGTGTACTGGACATCATCCACAGCGTACTTCTCCTTGAAATACTCCTTGGAATGGATCCTGAAAAGAAAGCACAACGAAACCACAGTCAGGGCCTGGCAATGCCCAAGCTTGGTCACCTCCTGCCTACCAAAGCCAGGCTATGAAGCTCTGGTCCACCCCTGCCATAGTGTGAGGACCCAGCACCAAGCAGGTATACCCAGCAGTTGATGGTAAAGGGTGTCCTGCTGCTGAGCCGTCTCTGACGCCCTGGGACCTCTGATTCAGTCTACTGTGTCCCTGTCTGACTGCAGCAAGCAGTGGGAGAATACAGTTTCTGCTTCCTTTCTTCCCCTCCACATCGCCTTTAGGGGCATGGAATAAGTGACTTCCCAGTTGCACCTCTTTAAAGGAAGTGAATGCTTTAAAGAAGTCAGTATCAGTGTTTCTCAGTGTGATGAGAAGAATTTAAGCTGAGTCATCAAACTTTAAAACAATTACCCAAGGAGAAAGCAGGAGTAGATGAGGTGAGACAGCCCTCACCCGACTCTATGGATTCAGCAGACTGCAGCACCACCCAGATGAATCAATGCTGTTGGGGGCAGTGAGCTCCCATATGGAAGAACAGTCACTACATGGAGGAGGGTGATGTCACCAGCCAAGCGCCACATCCAGTAAAGTGCGCATATGCCACCTGCACTACTGCAAACCTGGTTGCATACCCACCCCTTTCCGTCCTACTGTTGTCTCACAGTATGTGCCCTATCCGACAGGTCTCAGTACAGCACAACAGGTGGTCTCTACATTTACCAGGGACGTAAGGGATGTGTGGATGGCAGGCGGTACTCCTGGGAGTTCATCTGGGGATGAAACCAGGAGGCCCTCAGAGCTCCACGACCTATGTGCCACAGCACAGCACTGCTTGGGAACTAGGAGTCCATATATCAGTCTCTTTCCACCTAAACAAGTAAAACTTGTTATCAGAGGTTCAGACTATAGGACCAGGGGACAGGGGAGGGTAGTGGAACCAGCAGTGTGTGTGTGTGTGTGTGTGTGTGTGTGTGTGTGTGTGTGTGTGTGTGTGTGTGTGTCACAGCCCAGGTAGAAAGCCCACTTCAGGCTGAGAAGCTCTCATCTCACTGTGGTCTCATAGAATGCCCTCTTCTTTTCTTTTTTCCTCTCCTTCAACCTCTGAAAAACTCACTGGGCATCAAGCTCTTGCCATTAATTAAATTTGCACAATACAGTCACATTAGCTTCTGCCATGAGACAGGGCTCAAAAGTTAACTGGCCACGATCTGATACCTCTTAGCAAAAGGCCTCAAGAGCTGAGGCAGGAGGTGTTACTTCAACTGGATTGTGGGAGTCCCAGATACAGACTGGGAAAGCAAGGGGTAGGGCCACCAGCAAGACAGCTGCTAGATTATTTTCATCACTCCCTCTCCAGCTGTGCCAGCTGTGCCAGCACAGCCCCACCCTACCTCTGGCCCCAGTCACTTTGTCAACACCAGTACTGACAGGCATGAAAAGCAAACTCCCTACAGATTCGGAAGCACAAAGATCTGACTCAGCCTCCAGGGCTCTCTGCACAGGAGGTCAGGCCAGCCACTGAAGTGGGGGCCCTAATCTTTTCATATCCACCACTATAGAGCACCTGAAGCCTCTTTCAAAGGAAGCCACCAGGAAACATCTCCCTGTCCTTCTCTTCTGGAGTCTCATAAGTTCATCAGAGACTTGCCAGACTGGAAGCCTGGTGAGGTCTCGGAGCGGTAAGCCCCAGGTCGAGAGCTTCATTGATCCCATGAAGCCAGGGGAAGTGGCAGCAAAGAGGAGGTGATGACAGTAGGCTGTGAACACTGAGTGTCCCTCAAATTCCCACATCGTGCTTACACAACGTACTTGTACATTGATATGATCAAATGCCTTGCCGAGCAATCTAAGAAAGGAGCTATATATTTCATGGGCTCTTGGTTTCAGAGGCTCGGTGTGGGGCTGCTTGGCTCCACTACTCCTGAGTGAATGGGGAGGCAGGGCAGTGTGGTGGAGGGAATGCACAGCAAAGGCTGTTCCATTTGCAGTGGATGGACGGCTGACAGCAGAGATGGAGGGCCCTGAGACAAGATGGCACCCCGAGGACACATCCCAGTGACCAATCTCCTCCAAGGACTTCTTTCCTAAAGCACCATCAGGTAGGAAAACCAAGCATTTAATATATGACCTTATGGGGGACAACTGTCATTCAAACTGTCTATGGATGGCAAGGTGGAGCAAAGAGAGGCTGGACCCCAGAAGAGGCCCAACAGGAAGAAGTGAGCACAGTACTGTCCCCTCCCCCAAGTACCCTTTGTACTTGCTCTCCTTACAGAGGCAGATGCCACAGCCTAGACTGAGTGCAACAAACTGGGTCTTAATGTACTTCCCATGCATTGTCTTGCTAGGAATAACCACCAACATATAAAATAGGAAGAGCTATGGGCATTTTGTCTGGTACTCTGCCCATTACATTCTTAGGACAGAGATAATTAAGTTTGCACAGTACTTGCTTTTTCATGTTTGTGAGTTAATTACAGTAAAAATCATTTAGACATTATCTGGAGGGACATATGTGTCAGGCTGCATGATCAAACCAGCCACGGAACACTTGGCAGCCACAACTTGGTGGAGCTGATGGGAAAGGGGGTGACATGTCTACTGGTGGGGAGGGTCACTGGGAATCTCTGAATGCACTGAGGGCGTACGGACAGGGCACAAAGTGGCTTCTTAGAGGATCTACACCTAGCTGGCATGTGGCGAGGAGCAGGCCCAGCTCATGCCGGGCCCCATCACATGGGAGATCCCAATGAAAAGAACCAGACTGAAGGGACAAATCAGGAGAGGAGCGGAGCTCACTCGGATACTCATTCCAGTACACAGTGCAGTTCTGGCAGAAGAGAGAAGTTGCCTCCCTCATCAGGACACCCATCCTGTATAGGGGATTTGTGCTCTGCCAGCAGCTGGCCCCAAGCACAAGCCCAGAGTCAGAGCAGGCGATGGTCACGGCACCATGGGCCCCAAAGCCCCATGTGAGTCCTCGAGTGAGAAAGAGCCATTAAATTAATGCCACATGATGCAGACATGATGGAACCCTCCAGAAAATGGAATTTTAAAGGGCAGGTCTTAGTGGCTAGCTGACCACCTGCGTGTGGTTAATGAATAAGTAAAAAGGCCAAATGACAGCAACCATCATCCGCTTCCAGCGCCAGGCGCCTGCCTTCCGCTCCAAACAATGCCGCTGCCTTTTATTCCACTATTGGCACAACACGGTGCGTGGAGAGCAGAAGTCAGCAACCATGTCAAGATGTCATTAAGTTGTCAAAGAGGGAAGTAGCCCTCTGCAAATCAGAGCAGTGTCTGAGCCTGGAGACTGCTCCTGTGTGTGAGTTGGTGCAGCCACAGCGCAGCCTGAGATTATCCCGACACAGAGAAGCAGGCCGAGGAAGGCCCACACTGCAAGGGATCAGTGATTGAGACAAACCTGCCCATGTACCCATGAAAGCTAGGGCTCTGGCTAGTCCCTAGGTGCTGGGAGTCAGGTGCGGGTGCTCAGGAGGAGTCAAAAAGAACCCATTAGCCCTCCTGAAGACTGCTTCCCTCAAAGAGCCCATCCTTCCTCCTGATACCAGCCAGAGCCAGAGTACTGCCCCAGAGGGGCTCAGGATGCCCTCCCTCCTTGTGACTCAAGGGGGGATGGGGCAGTGCCATAAAAGAGACCGAGTCCCACACACTATACCTCACGTCACAAACAGACCACATAAAACCAAGTGTGATGAGACATACCATGACACCAGTACTCAGGAAGCTGAGATAGAAGGATCTTGAATTCAAGGTCATCCCAAGTTACACTGCAAGACCCTGTCTCAAACAACAAAAGCCACCCCATGTGCACTCTTCCACGAGACACATTCCTGGGTAACCTGGGGCCAGACAGGTCCTAGAGGGGCCAATCAGCACCTCCCTGCAAACCTAGGCAAAGCACACTACCTGTCCCTTCAGTTTGGTCAGGGACAGGAAGGAATGTAGAGGATCCCCTATCCATACCCTAAGCTGCTCACATTCCATGTTTGTGAAGCTAGTTGGTGTGGTGTGTCACAGAGGAAACTTCCAGATGTCCAGGCCAGAGCCACTGTCAGCTAATTTTCTTTTGGATAGACTCCAAGTACATCAGGGACTCCCACCCTCCTGCTTCAGTAAGGGTGAGGCACAGGCCAGCCCTGGGCTTCCAGTCTCCTCCCCCAGCATCGGCAACCCAGATGGCAAGTCTGTGCCCACGGAAGCTGTGGATCCTACAGCGGACCTCGCATTTCCTGAGTGACTTTGGATTGTAGAACCTGCCAGGTGCATTTTCAAAAGCCATCAGATAGAGACTCCAAAGGAAGCTGAGGAGCTTAAGGTCAAATGTTCAGTCTGGTGAGTTTTGATTGCAAAGGCCAGGTAATCCCGTCAGCCTTGCTCCGGGTGCCCTATTGATTACCGCAGCGTCTGGAAGCAGCCGTGCACATCAGATCTGGCTGCTTCCCAGCTCAAGCCCAGACAACTGGCCCCTTTGTCACCTGCCTGTTACAACCAGGCCTTCCCTCCCAAGCACTCAGTACAGAGAGACAGTGAGTCAGCCCAGAGCACAGAAGGGAAAGGTCTGCTGGGGAAACTGTCTCAGCCATGGTGTCAGTCTCCCCCTGGGACCACAGCTGCTGGGCTTGGCCTGCATAACATACACAGCCTCATATACCAGGGGAAGCAACCCTGCAGACATGAATCTACCCTCAAGGTTACTTGAGGCTCTGTTCTGCACCAGACAATGAGCTGCCTCAGCAAAGCAGGGCCAGACTAAAGGAGTACTTTAATAGTCTCCAACTCAGCTACAGAGTTCCTGTATTCTTGAAGGCTATATGTGCATGAGGAAAGCAGACAGCTAAGAGCTGATACCTGACCAATCAAGGCCCTGGGCTTTAAGCCCTTCAGTCAAGAGCAATTGATTCCCAGGCTGTAACTGTAGGAGACATGGGGAGTTTACAAGGGTTTAGAAACTGGGGTAGAATCCTCCAGTGTACCAGCTGCAGATGCCTGCCATCAACTCCCAGGCAACATACGTCCTTTCTTGCTTGAACAATTCTTCATAAGGAAATATCTAGGTGAACAGCTCAGTGGCAGAGTGTTTGCCTAGGTTATACAGCCCCAGCGAGAACACGAGCACGCGTGCACACACACACACACACACACACACACGTGCAATTACCCACACAATTCTTTTGGTGGGGCATGGTAATTGTCCCCTGCAATCCCAGCACTTGGGGAGGAGACAGGTGGATATGAGTCTGAGGCCAACCTAGGCTAAATAGTATCATTTTATCTCAAGATAAAGAGAGGGAGAGAGGGAGGGAGGAATGGACGGAGGGAGGGAGAGAGAGAGAGAGAGAGAGAGAGAGAGAGAGAGAGAGAGAGAGAGAGAGATGGATGCACAGCAGGTGGGGCCAGCTGACCTGGCCCTGGACCTCCATTGTCCATCCCTACAGCTCACAGTTGAAAGTATCTGCCAGCTTCTGAGCTGTCTCTCATCTCAGCAAGCTCAGTCTGAGCGAGGAGGTAGGGCCCAGGGGATGTGTCTTAAGTAGGGTTTCTATTGCTGTGAAGAGACACCATGAGCACAGCAATTCTTAATAAAGAAAAGCATTTTGCTGGGGCTGGCTTACAGTTTCAGAGGTTTTGTCCATTATCATCAGGGCAGGAAGCATGACAGCACGCAGGCAGACGTGCTGGATTGGCGGTCAGCAGGAAGAGAGTGAGACAGTGGGTCTAGCTTGAACATCTGAGACCTCAAAGCCTATCCCCAGTGTCACTCTTCCTCCAACACAGACATACCTCCTAATAGTGCCACTCCCGGTGTGCCTATGGAAGCCATTTTTATTCAAACCACCACATTCCACTCCCTGAGCCCCATAGGCCATATCATAATATAGCCATATCATAATGCAAAATGCATTCAGTCCAACTTCAAAAGTCTGCACCCATAGTCTATCACAGCCTCCACACTGAATAAAAAGTCTAAACTTCAAAGACTATTCTGTGACTCATGGCAATCTCCTAATTGTAACCCCCTGTAAAATCAAATGAAAAAGAAGATCACATACTCCCAACATGCAGTGGCACAGGATATGCATTACCATCTCAAAAGGGAGGAAAGGGGGCATCGTGGGGAAATACTGAACCAAAGCAAGACTGAAAACCAGCTGGGCCAACTCCAAGCTCTGCATCTCCATGTCTGATACCAAAACACCCTTCAGATGTTCAACTCCTTTCAATTTTGTTGACTGAAACCCACTTCTCTCTTGGGCTGGTTCCACGCCCATCTGCAGCTCTCCTTGGCAAGTATCCCATGACTCTGGCAACTCTTAATATCTCGGGTTCTCCAAAGCAATGCAGGCTTCACCTTCACAGCTTCAGGCAATGGTCTCTCTGGGCCTCCATTCAGCGACAGCCCGCCACAGGCCTGACCTCAGAGACCCTCCTTTAGTCACAGAGGGGGATTCCATAACCCCTTTCTTCTATTCTTGACTCTAAAGTCAGAACTATGTGGCTGAAGCTGCCAAGTTCTTCAGCTCGCTTGGTCTGAAACACAGCTCCCTCATTTAAATACACTTTCACCAGCTTTCTGGTTTTCATGGTTTCCTTGACTGCCTTGGCTGTCCTGCAACTCACTCTGTAGACCAGGCTGGCCTCGAACTCAGAAATCCGCCTGCCTCTGCCTCCAGGGGGCTGGGATTAAAGGCATGCGCTACCAAGCTTTTCTTTAATTCCTTTTCACAGGCGGGAAGCTCAGCTGGGTGGGGCCCTGCTCTGAGGTCACTGCTCCCTTTATTCCACTTGGCACAGGCTTTCCTTTAATCTGCTCATACCTCATGGTGTCCCCTTTCTCCACCAACTGTACATTCTGAATTTCTCCTTGCTCAGTCTGTTCCTTCTCATTACAGATCTCCATGAACCGGGTCACTCATAACCACACAGCACAGTCAACACTAAACTGTTTTGAAATCTCCTCTGCCAATCAGTCAGAAGTTTGTGGACAGATCTCCAGGTCACATATTAATAACATTCTCCTCTAAAACCTCTTGAGCCAGACCCCCATGGTTCAAATCACTCTCAGCACCACTGTCTTCCAGGCTCCTGCTAGGATGGTGCATTAAGCCCTGTTTAAAATATCCAATCTCTTTTCTAGTCCAAAGTCCCAAAGTGTTCTATACTCGTCCAGGAAAAAGCATGGTCAGGCCTATCACAACAATACCCCAGTCTTGGGTATTAACTTCTGTCTTACTTAGAGTTTCCATTGCTGTGAAGAAACACCATTACCACAGCAACTCTTATAAAGAAAAACATTTAATTAGGAATGACTTAGAGTTCAGAGGTTTAGTCCGTTATCATCATGACAGGAAGCATAGTGCCATGCAGGCAGACGTGGCACTAGATCAGCAGACAACAAGAAGAGAGTGAGACTCTGGGCCTGGCTTGAGCATCTGAGACCTCAAAGCCCACCCCCCAGTTACACACTTCCTCCAATAAGGTCACGCCTACTCCAACAAAGCCACAGTTCTACTTCCTAGAGCCTATGGGGCCCATTTTCATTCAGACCACCACAGACAGCCACAGTGATGTTCACAAGGACAGCCAGCCTGGGGTACAGGAGGTATTCTGGAAGCATCTTATGGAGATGGGACATGCATTTCCTCAAGGCTGTTTCAGTTTTAGGTCTTATGGTTTTAGTAAGAAGGGTCCCACAAAGACTTACTTGTATGCTGAAGGCTTGCTCCCCTGTGAGAAGGCTTGCTCCCCTGTGAGAAGGCTTGCTCCCCTGTGAGAAGGCTTGCTCCCCTGTGAGAAGGCTTGCTCCCCTGTGAGAAGGCTTGCTCCCCTGTGAGAAGGCTTGCTCCCCTGTGAGAAGGCTTGCTCCCCTGTGAGGCAATGCTCAGGAGAGGCTTAGCACAGGACTAACTTCATCAACAGAGTAACTGCGGACAGACTAACAGCTCAGTGGGCTTTCAGGAGGCCAGGCCTAACCGAAGGATGGCACTGGGAGGTATAGCCTCAAAACAGTATTTTAGAGCCCTTGCCCATCCATCTCCCTGTCTGTCTGTCTGTCTGTCTGTCTGTCTGTCTGTCTGTCTGTCTGTCTGTCTTCCCCTACCCCTTCTTTCGTAGCTACCATGAGGGTAGCTGTGCAACATGTTCCCACTCCTATGTCAGATCCACAGTGATGAAGCCTGCAAACCACGGAGGGAAACCTCTGAACTCATGAGCCAAAATAAAGCATTCCACTTTTGAACTTGTTTCTCTCAGGCACTGTGTCACAGCTGAGTAATACCCAACCCTAAACCCGAGTGGGACAAAAAGCTAAGCACTATTTATCCTTGCTGGGGTTTGAATCTGAGCTGTTCCCCAGAGGTTCGTGTGATTGAACATCCAGTCTCCAGCTAGGTGCTATGCTGGAAGGTAGCAGAACTTTTATTAGCTGGGCACTGGGGGCAAGCTGTGAGAGTTATAGCTTGACCACCTGTTTGGTCCCATTCTCTGCTTCCTGACTGCTGCCGTGACGTGATGTCACACTCCCACCAACAGGCCCTGTTGTCAAGCTTTCCCTACCGTGATGAGCCATGCTTTCTGAGATACTAAACCAAGATCTAAACCAAGATACCTCCTTCCTCCCTTAGGGTTCTTCTGTCAGGACTTTTGTTGAAATGAGAAAGGTCATTAGTGTGTAGACTCACTCTCAGGGTCAGGAAGTGAGACAGAGCCTAGGCAGCACCGCTGACCTCCATAACACCATGACCTCGGTCGGCAGAAGCCTTGAGTCATCTGAAGGCTCATTCACGCACCCGTGGAGGCTCTCCACACGGGAGAGTGCGGCTTCCTCGTGGTAGGACAGCTGCCTTCCAGGGGAGAGCGTCCCACGAGAGAGATCCACAGCAACATACTATATCATGGTCCTGACCAGGTCAAGCAGGAGTGAAAGAGATGCCGCCTCTCCAGCCAGACAGAAGACTATAAGCTCACTGCCAACCTGGGATGGCACAGTGACTTCCAGGTCAGCCACTCAGGGACAATCTTACTGCACTCTTAGCAACATCATCGCCTCATGCTGGCTTTCGGATGTAATCAACCCACCAACACAGCACTGTAATGGTACTGTGGCTCCTCGGAAGGAATCAGAGCAGTGGTTAGACTCACTTACTGGTGTCCCATGCCATCATGTAGAGGCCACGACAGACCACAGGAAAGCTTTACTTCTAATCACAGCTCCCACAAGAACAGGCCTCCCCAGCACACTGAATCTGTTTCCTCTTTAAAGCAGAAAAGGATCTGGCTGCAGATGGAATATAAGCTAGGGAGGGATCCGGCATGGCTTCTCCCCAGCAGCCCTGTCTACCCCAAAGGCAGCTAAGCAAGACATGTCTTCTCCCCACCTTGTCGCGGTCCCTCCCAAGAGTCAAGCTAAGAAAACTTCACGGGGAAACCAGAGCTTGCATCTCTCCTGCTGCCAACTCTGTCTCAGCTGCATCTCCACAGCAAAGCTGATGGCCCAGAGCCAGCCTGGGATGCTGCCAAGTGACCCAGAAGCAGAACTAATGCCAACTTGTGGAGTTGACCCCCAGGCCCTCAGGACAACAGAGAGTGAGATGCCAGGACCAGCAATGGATGGTGTGCAGTCTGCTTGGAGAAGGAGGGACAGCACGCAAAGCAGACGGAGGACAGCTCTTTAGGGGCTCTGGTCCTCTGCAAAGAGCTCAGAGTCCCTGTGGCAGCCAGGTGCCATGTCACTCAAAACAGCCACAGACTCGGCAGCTCACCTGGTAATGAGCGCGATGGGGCACCAGATAGCAAAGGCTGCAATTTACACATTAGCCTGGAATAATCACTCTCCAGGCAGAAATGACAGACTGGAAGACAAGATTCTCTGATCACTTCAAATATCCCTGGTTACACAGTGTCTGCCTCGGTGCTGTGAGCAGGCAGGAGTGTTGCCAGGTATCTTGGAGAATAGAAGTGGGCTGGTCTCTCCCAGGGAGCTTACAGCCCGGCCTCTGGTCCCAAACCCCTCACATGGACAGCCCTAATCCTCCACCATCTCTCACAGAGAAGCCAGGGAAAGACAGACCATCTGTGGCTAGAGGTAGGCATTAGTAACACCTCTTAATGTAAGCAACAAGCCTCAGAAAGGGTGCTCAGACGACACACACCTCCAGCAAGCCCATGCAGAGAACAAAGCCTGGTCCAAAAGCCACAGGTATTTTTAGTATTCAGGGAATCCAGGCTTTCCAGTAAACCATGCCTCCAACCTATAGGTTTGATCTGACCCCTCCTCCCAACTGAAGTCCAGGGCTATGATTTAGAGCTTGCCAGCAAAGGCCCTTCCTCCTGTCCCCAGCCCATCCTCATCCCCAGCAGGCTTGGTACCAAGGCAGGGACCACTCCTTACTTTCCCATCCAGGTGGCGTAGCTATCAGGAAGCCTGGGCACAAACAGGGTTGATTTCCCAGTGTCCACATCGATGACACCATAGCAGCCTGACTCGACGACACCGAAGGCCCAGTGAAAGAAGGACTCCTGTGGAGGGAGCGAGGGGCCTCATCACCCAATGACCAGAGCGGAAGCATGAGGTACTGGAGGCAAGTGAGCAGAGAATGAAACGTCCCTTCTAGACTCAGGCCCTGCACAGGCTGATTCCTAGTTCAGACTCCAGCTATCAACCCTGCTGTGCTTCTGTCTGTCAAGAGCAGACAGGGGTGGGGGGGTCGGGGGGGTGGGGGGGTGGGGGACACTCTGCTCTGACCCTGCCTTCCACCCTTTCTTAATTACATTTATCTATTTATTGTCTATGTTCGTGTGTGGATGAGTAAGAGGATAACTTGTAAGAACTGGTTCCTTCCTTCTACCTTATGGGTCCTGGGGATAGAACTCGGCTTGCCAGGCTTCGCAGCAAGCACTTTTATCCATTAATCCATTTCCCCAGCCAAACTCTTGTCTTTTATTTTTAACCATTCAGGTTTCCTGAGTGTCCCTACCTCATCCGCCTACAGGTCACCTCCCAGAACCATGGCAGCAGAAGCCAACAGAACCAAGCACAAGCTCAGTTCAGAAACCCACAGAGAATATCTGTACCAAAACGGAGATTCTCGGTCCCTCCCTGCACCAGTCCCCTAGGTTCAGCAGTAAGCACTGAGCTGGTGACACCAAGGTACGAAGTGGGGGAGGGGTTCCTCTCAGATGAACCCACAATGACATCAATCACGGAGCCCACGGCTAGATTTAGAAAAGTGATGATTTTTTTTTAAGCTACAGATATATAAAGCTCTAGAAGCTTCAAGATTAGGCAGAAAAAGCCTGAGACTTCCATGATACTCGGCAGCTGAGGACTTCAAGCCTGTGGCTATGAGGACAATGGGGCCATGAGGATCACAGACCATTTGTCTCCTGCTGCAATAGGTAGGCTCCAGCCTGAGGCCAGATCTTGCCTCTTCCTTTCCATACAACCTGCCCCTTCACATTCCTCTGGGTCCCCACCTCCCACCCTAAGTAAAGTTCTGACCACCGTTCTAGGTCTGGAAGCTGAGAGAAAATAATCACAGCCGCAGAGTTGGACTTTGTGCGTGCGTGCGTGCGTGCGTGCGTGCGTGCGTGCGTGCGTGCGTGCATTGATGGTTGTACTGGACATTGAAGCTAGAGCCTACTAAGTGCTTGGCATGTGCTCTACCACTGAGCCACGCCCCAGCCCCTCACTGGGGGATTCTAGGCAGAGGCTCTACCACTGAGCCACGCCCCCAGCCCCTCACTGGAGGATTCTAGGCAGGGGCTCTACCACTGAGCCACGCCTCCAGCCCCTCACTGGGGGATTCTAGGCAGAGGCTCTACCACTGAGCCACGCCCCAGCCCCTCACTGGGGATTCTAGGCATGTGCTCTACCACTGAGCCACGCCCCAGCCCCTCACTGGGGGATTCTAGGCAGGTGCTCTACCACTGAGCCACGCCCCAGCCCCTCACTGGGGATTCTAGGCAGAGGCTCTACCATTGAGCCACGCCCCAGCCCCTCACTGGGGGATTCTAGACAGGGTCCACTGAGACACATCCCCCACTACTCACTGCTAGATTCTAGGCAGGGTCTCCAACACTGAATAACATTCTCAGTTCTTTTGGTTTTTTGGTTTTGTTTTGAGGTAGGTTATCCCTAAGTTTCCCAGGCTGGCTTTGAACTAGTGATATAACTTATTAATCCTCTCAAGTACTAGGACTATAGGCCTTCACCAGGCCCAGCTAGAAGATAGGGTGCTAACTCCAGGTCTACCTCTTGGCAAGGTGGTTCCCCTAGACCTCAGTTTCCTCCTCTGTAAAGTGGGTATGATGAGTGTAGGCCCAACTCTGGGTCACCCTGGCTTCCTGGGCAAGTGTTGTTACTCCTGAGGACTTTGTGTTGCGGTGATTCTCAGCTCAGTACAGGATGTCTAGGGTGCAAACCATAGTTTCAGAACCTCAGTGAGCTTCTAAGACACACACAGGGCTGTGGGGAGGGGACATGAGCAAGGCCGAGGGCCAAGTGTGAGCACTGGCCAAACCAGATTGAAGGCTGAGGTCTCTGAACAGGCAGGTCACACAACCCTCGCAGTTCTCCTCCCTGCCAGCATCTGGTCTCAGGAACTCAACTCCTCCTCGGCAGCTTCTGCTGTCCCCCTAAACTGAAGCCAGTGGTCCAGACCACCCTCTGTTTTACCCACTCCTCTGCATACTGTCCTCTTGCTTGTCCAAATTCACCCTGGCTCACTCCAAACGCCAACTCCTCCATGAAGCCTAGCCTGCTTGTGCCCACAAGGATATCTTTTTATACCCTGACATCTCTGCCCAACAGGTGAGGCTGGTGATGCTGACCCCAGATGTGCATCCCTGCTCCCATGCTGCCTCTAGGGGCCCCTGGAACCAACCCCTGCCCAGCCCTGAGTCCCATGCCTGGCAGACCTGTGACAGCGGGGTGCGGCTCACCTGGCGGAAGATGATGGAGGTATCAGTGCAGTATCGTTGCATCTCTTCCCCACCCTGCAACACGACAGCTGAGCCGGCCTGTACAGCTCCATTCTTCCTCAGCCTCTCACACAGTCGCTGCCTGTTCAGGGCGAATAGTGCCAGCGGCACCTTCAGGGTCTCATTCCCCAGGGAGAAGGAAGGGCTGCAGAGACATGAGCACAGGCCGGTTAGCGCCTCCCCACATGTGTCCATTACCTGTGGTCTGTGCCTGCAGAGGGACTCTGGGCAAGTTGTGGTAAGTCAGCCTACTCTTAACCTGTTGGGACCCAGAAACAGTCCTTCACTGAGCCAACCACCGAGTCAACCAAGCCTTGTCCATCAGACTTCTCTACTCTTCTGCTCCTGAGTGCCTGGCTTAGCTGGGGATGAGGGGTGACTGACTGTACCTGCTCAGCTGGTAGGCGGGCAAGGCTTATGTGGGAAAGCCTCTGCGGGGGAGACAGCACTCATGTGCCACCCTCCAGGGCCTGCCATCCGCTTTGGATTTTCAAGAACAGGTGGGAAAGCTGAGCTCTGATCCAGTCAGTACTGGCCAATACCACGCACGCACTCACCATTCTGCCCCCTTTCACATCCATTCCCAGCCTTACAGCCTGTACTGGTAGTTCCCGTGCTCGTCAATGCCCAACCCCTCAGTATACACAAACAGTGCAGCCCCATAGCACCATGCCCCTGTGAGCAGCAACTGCAGAGTGCAGCCTTCAAGGATAGCAAGGCTGGTGTTCTGGAGAGTCTACTGGAGCTGGGAAGGGCCAGGTCTGCCTTCACTGGGAGATGTGCCTCCCTAGGTTTCTAAGATAGCTCATACCCAGGTCTCATGCCACACCCACAGATTGTGCACAGCCCCCCAACTCCGATACCCATTCACAGGTTGCTTCTGCAACAAGTTTCTCCCCCACTGGGGCACCTTCAACATTCAGACATATAATAACCTGACCCTAAAAAGAGGAAAACTACTTCCTCAGCCCTCTCAGCAATCCATTTCTTCCTCCACTTTGCTGTTAATACTCTAAAGAGAAACCCAGCCTCTGGCACTCCTGACAACATACGCTCCCTCCCCAGTTTATCCCAAGACCTACCCATCGCTCCCCTAAGCAAACACAGTACATCTGACCACAGTGAGCCTATGCTCCTAAATCCACACTGGGTCCTGATGTAGTCCTCACCAGGCCTTTCTGTAGCCATGACACTAGTACACAATACTGCTGAACTCCACCTGATATGGCTCCTCCATCCTCTGTTTTCCCCATCCTTTCCAAGCCTGTACTAGAACCCCAGAACTAGATCCATACTCTTCCTTCCACTGGGCATAGCTGTGTGGATTCAATGCTTCAGCTTTAAGTACTGTTATTGTCACAGGCCAATGATGTCCCCCTACATGCAGAGGCCTTGGCCCTCTAACATAACAGCTAGTCATGCCTCCTCCTGCCACTAGGGGGAGCTGTGCTCTGATGGTGCTCGAGCCATCCCTGCCCTCTCATCCCACCTCCGGTCCATCACCCTCACACACCTATCAGGGGACTAGTCCAAGCGGCCTAGATCCACCTCCATCTCAACAACTTTAAGAAACTCTCCACTGCTTTCTTGGACAGAGCTTCCCACCCTTCAGCAGCCTCCTCCTCTGGGCAAAGCACAGGCTTAATTTGTGGCTGTCCAGGTAACATGTGACATGGTGAGACAAAGAACTGGTATCAATGTCTGGTAATGATACCCAGGAAGGAAGGCCGGCAGACCAAGCAAAGCAGCTAGAAGTCAGACAAGTGTGGGTATGCAACAGGGAGCCCCTGAAAGTGTCCAGTCAGGGGCAGTGGCAGAGTTCAAGAAGAGCAGGCTTAAGCCAGAGCTACTGCAGCAGAGTAGGCTCTGAACAAGGACCATCCATGATGAACCTCCCGTCACACTGCAGGGGAGCCATGATCTTAAAGGCCTCGAGACCCTCACACCTTACACATTCCTCCTACATACCCTGGCCCCATCGCCACCTGTAAGCATTCCCAGACTCATTTCTGCCCGACCACTACCACCACTCACCCCATATAGCACTAGGCCAGACTTCCCATTTGCCCTCCAGATCCTGCCCATGCACAGTGCCTTGGAGCTATAGACTGTGAGTCTACAGCCTATACCCAGCCTCTGGATTCCAGGTAGGCTGAGCCTATGAGAGGTGGGGGAGGGGAAGGAGGAAAAACTGGAGCTCAGAGCTCCCCTGACTCCCTCCTACCATGGAAGGCCATAAAACTAAATGGCCTGTGCCAGTCTCTCAGAGCAGAGCCACAACTTCCCCTCCTTCCAGTGTTTTTTTTTTTTCTTTTTTTTTTAAGATTTATTTATTATATGTAAGTACATTGTAGCTGTCTTCAGACACTCCAGAAGAGGACATCAGATTTCGTTTCGGATGGTTGTGAGCCACCATGTGGTTGCTGGGATTTGAACTCAGGACCTTCGGAAGAGCAATCGGTGCTCTTAACCACTGAGCCATCTCACCAGCCCCTTCCGGTTCTTTTTACATTCCTGCAGATCTGTAAAAACCATCGTAACTCCTGGCACCCACCAGGACCCTAACTGAAACAGGCCCTCCAGGAGATAGACCTAGATCTGTCTGAGTCACTGTGTCCTGTGTCTAGCACAATGCCTGACTCACAGCAAGTGCCTGGGGTCACACATCAGCTGTGACACTGCAAGGTACCATGTCAGCTCCATTCATCAGCTGGGAGGCAGGAAGGGTGGAGGAGCGGGGAGCACCTCCATATGCTGATTCTCACTAGATACCCACTCCTACTCCCAGCACCTGCCCTTCCTGCCTCCCAGGAGAGTGAGTAGGAGGTTTGGCGGGCACAAGTGGCCAAGAGGACCTCCACAAAGCTGGGGTTGATATTTGCTGTTCTCAGCCACAAGGGTGAAGCAGGAGTATCCTAGTAACAGCTTGTAAGCATGGCTCCCAGCTGGCCCGGTTGACAGGAACTGAAAGTGCACCCACCAGCACCCACACTCGGGGAACTTCCACCCACTTCCTATCTCCTGGGTTACACCATGGAAGGTGGTCAGCACAGCACAGGAGGGGAACTCATGAGCAAATGCATAAGGACTCCTGCGACGGATGGATGGACGGGACGGGCTCAGACCAAATGGCCCCACCTACAGTACCACTTCTGAAATGCTGGGCTAAGCTTCCTCGCCTCCTACAGCTCTCCTCTACGTGACCCACCTCCTTCAGCCTAACAAGTGACATCTGTCCCTGGCATGTGATCATACCATCTAGAAGGTTGGGGTTTACTGCCTGCTTCATATAAGGGACTTGATCACCTGAGCACTGTTAGTATTTGAGGGGACTCCTGGGAACAAGCCCCAGGATACTCACTTACCCCTCCACGGGGTTCAGTCACACCACCACCCACCTTATCTGGGTTAAAGAAAGCCAGTTCAGCCTGAGCCACCAGGCAAGGCCACGTGCTCCAGTCACTAAGAACGCCAGGACAGCCTCAGGATCAAAGATTACAGAGATATCAAACCCTCAAAGGGATAGTCAGGGCCAGAGCAAAGAGTGACTTCTCTCTGTAAATTCATAGTACCAATAAAACATCCTTAGCTCATTCCTTTTGTGATTCTGGGAACTGAACCCAGCATCTGACACATCCTAGGCAAACACCCGGCCCTGAGCTATATCCCCAGGCATTGCCCCCCCCCCCCGCTTTTTTTTAGCATTTTATTTTGAGACAGAGTGGCCTTGAACTTGCTCCGTCGTCAGCCATGAAGTTCTTGAACTTGCAATTCTCCTGCTCAGACTCCCGACGCCTCCTCTAGACCTGGCTGTCCAACTGGTTTCTGATGAAGGGTTTATTTGTTCGTTAGTTGGTTGGTTGGTTGGTTGTTAATTAACCCTTGGAATTTCAAATCCACAAGCAAGTCATTCCTGAGTCCCAGAACAAGCAAAGTACAATCCACTGCATGCAGCCAGGGCATAGATATGTCTGAGAGGAACAAAGTGGCTGGTGGACCAGCTCAGGGCTAAAGACATCCACAGGACAGAGCCTCCCAGGCCAGCCACCAACGACCAGGAGGCAGCCCAGGGCCAATAGCAGACTGACTAATAACAGAGCCGGACCCAGGCCACAGCTCCTGCAGCCCACCCTTGTCCCAAACTCCCTATGCCGCTGTCTCAAGGTTTCTATTACTGTGATAAAGACCATGACCAAAAAGCAAGTTGGAGAGGAAAGGGTTTATTTGGCTTTCTCTTCCACACCACTGTTCATCACCACCTAGGAAGTCAGAACAGGCATGGAAACAGGCAGGAACCTGGAGGAGCTGGTTCAGAGGCCATGGAGGCGTGCTGTTTACTGCCTTCTCCAGGCTTGCTCAGCCTGCTTTCTGATAGCACTGGGACCACCAGCCAAGGGTGGAACCATCCAAAGTGGGCTAGGCCCTGCCTCATCAATCACCAATCAAGAAAATGCACCACAGGCTTGTCTGCAGACAAATCTGGTGAGGTCCTTTTATCTAATGAGGTTCCCTCTTCCAAAAAGACTCTAGCCTGTGTCAAGTTGACCTAAAACTAGCCAGCCCGACCACCCTCTCCTTTGCCCTCAATGGCCACCTGCAGGTTTCTGATGGAAGGCCCATAGGCAAAGAGCTGTGGGTGGAATATTAACACCTTATCTTCTTGGTGAAAGATGATTTCTTTGTTTTCTCTAGCTTATAATTAGAATTTACATTTTGATTCACTATTAGTGCGAGCAGCTAGCCTGAGTGTCGGCCACGCCAGGACTCTGCCTCCCACAGAGCCACAGCATGGCTGGGATACTTTCTCAACTGTCAAGACTTCAAAATCAAGGTGCCTGTTAGACCTGCT
Organism: Mus minutoides; assembly: GCA_902729485.2. Classification (NCBI taxonomy): domain Eukaryota; kingdom Metazoa; phylum Chordata; class Mammalia; order Rodentia; family Muridae; genus Mus; species Mus minutoides. Next base: position 759,997 of record LR749490.1, on the reverse strand, counting down.
CCAGGCTCCTGTTATCTAATTTAATGTGTCAATAAAAGCGCACGTGACCACATCACAGATTCCCTTAACATCTTGACGGCTGCATTTCCATGTAATTTGTTTTCCCTTATAAATAAATTTGTGATCCCTTATTTAATGGAATTTTAAAACATGCCACCCAGCTGAGTGTGGCGGCATCCTAGCACTTGGGAGGCTGAGGCAAGGAGGATCGAAACTGAGAGGCCCCGGCCTGGCCTACACAATTGCAATCCTTTGGATATACCGAGCTAATAAATAAATGGCATTAAAGGAGGTTGTTGACATGGTCTGTCATCAAGGTTCATGAAGAGGCTTAGTCTCCACTTAACATTGGTCATGGACCTTTAAAAAGTCTGGGGCTTTCTGGGAGATGATTAGGAATTAATGCTGTCTCAAGGGAACGAGTTAGGTCCCACGGACTGTTACAGTTACTGAGGCAGTGAATTGTCACAAGGTGGCCGTCTCGCCACGGGACCTCTCTTTTATGCAAAGCTACACATCCCTTTCATACGTATTCCTTCAATACAATGTCATCCTCCAAGTTCTAACATCAAGTGAGGTTCTCATCAGATGCTGTCAGCTGACATAGCTTCCAGAACTGTGAGCCAAAATAATTTTCTTTGTAAGGCACCTGTCTTGGGTATTTAGTTACAGCATCAGAAAATAGACTAAGACAAGCATATAGGCCTCACCAATACTCAAAAGCTCTGTGGCACAGACTATAACAAGATCCCTGTGCTACCATGTGAAGCCACACGGATAAGCTCCCAGAGGAAGAGGCCAGCCAAGAATGACCAGGCATTGAGATGTTCGGTAGCCACTGGCTACCTGACTACAGGAAGATATCCCGGACTGGAGGAGCTTTGGGCAGGGAGCAAGTGCCACATAGCCGCTTCCCTCTCTCCTGAGAAGGACTGGAGAACAAGCACACACACCTAAGGGGCAAAGACAGGACTGAGTAGGGAGAAGACCAAGCCTAGGGACGAACCAAAGAGGCCAAAGGGCATCGGGGCCAGCCTGGCTTCCACAGACTCACCCGTTTTTCTGGAGCAAGCATGGGGACTTTGCTCAGAAGCACAAGGCTCGCATAAGGGTGTGACAGCTTTTGACCCTGACAACATTTTGTGTTCAGCGTGCTTATCCCACACAGCACGACGGGTAGGATGCTTATTATGCTTATCATCAGACACGCACCCGGGGCAGCTCCAGTGATGCTCCTTGGGGGGTGTGCAGCGGCTACTGGAGTGCGACTCAGATGAAGGATGAGAATCCGTTCTTCATCCTACTCTTTGGAATTCTGTGCTCCTTCCTATCCACAACTCCTCTCCTTTGGCCGTTGCTGTCTCCCAAGAGTGCAGAGCAGGATGCTGCAGTAATTCATATGGTAAACATCTCTTCCAGTTCAATGGCACCATTTCACATCGGGTTGGTGGCCCCAGGGATACAAACCAAATAGCTCCCTGGGCTCCAGAAATGACAGGAAAGGAGTGACAGAAACCAAACCCTCAGCTATTCAAGATGGGGTGATGTGAAGATGTGTGCTACTGACACAAATTGAGGTTCTCTGGGGGGTTTGAGCAGAAACCCTTCAATGGGTGGCCTGTCTACAAGAGGAGGAGCCATCTGCGCTGGACCTGGAAATCTGTGAACATTCTTTTAATCATGTTAGAAGACAAGAGCACCCCAGGGCCATCAGCTGAGCAAGGTCCAGGACAAGGAGAACAAGGGGCAACAAATGCAGAACAGGTCCAGCTATAGCCTAGAGCGTTCAGCCTCTGTACACAGACAACTCAATGCACGGCTCCCACCAGTGCATAGAATTAAGAGAGTATCTCATTGTGAGTTTGTGATGCAACTTAGGGCTTCTACTACTCCCCAATTCATATGGGGTACACTTGAGATTCGCATGAGTCTCCTGCTCCTAGGTATTACTAGGACTCTGTAGGAAACCAACTCGGATTCCTTGGAAGCCCTTGGCTATCAGCTGAGGCTCTGGCTATCAGCTGAGGCTCATTACACCAGGCATTCTTAGTTGGGCATGATGGTATAAGCCTGTAATCCCATTACCCTGAAGGCTTATGCAGAAGGATCATAAGTAAAAGACCTATATAGTCCCTGTCTGGGGAAAAAAAAAAAAACGCTGGGAATATAGTTTAGTGGTAGAACACTTGGCTTGGCACAGCAAGTCCTGGGTTACAACCCTGGCACTTCTCAAAAAGGGGAGACAACTGACATGCTGATATATCACATGAATGCAGCAGCAGAAAGCCAAGCTGTACTGGCTGGTTTTGTGTTAACTTGACACAAGCTGGACTTATCCCAGAGAAAGGAGCTTCAGTTGGCGAAATGCCTCCACAAAATCCAGCTGTAAGGCATTTTCTCAATTACTGATCAAGGTGGGAGGTCCCCTTATGGGTGGAACCATCTCTGGGCTGGTAATCTTGGGTTCTATAAGAGAGCAGGCTGAGCAAGCCAGGGGAAGCAAGCCAGTAAGGAACATCCCTCCATGGCCTCTGCATCAGCTCCTGCTTCCTGACCTGCTTGAGCTCCAGTCCTGACTTCCCTAGGTGATGAACAGCAGTATGAAAATGTAAGCTGAATAAACCCTTTCCTCCCCAACTTGCTTCTTGGCAATGATGTTTGTGCAGGAATAGAAACCCTGACTAAGACACCAAGCTTTCTATGGAACATCCTTCAATCTTGTCCCCTTAAGGCCTTACAGGACCCAACTCAGGCTTAACACTTCTGAGATGGTTCTTCCCAAGGAGGCCCTGGCCAACTGTGGAAACTCCCATGTCTGTCAGCTTTCATAATAAAGATGCCTCCCCGAGATTTGTGTCACTTTTCAATTATAAGAGGATCAGTTTGGCTTCAAGAGGCTTCCTCTGAGGATCTGACTAGTTCCTATCCCAGACTGAGAATTTTCTAGAAAGAAGCAAGCCTTGAGCCAGCCTGGAGTCTCAAACCCAAACATAGCTGCTGGACCTGCCTGTGACCACCTGGCCAGCCCAGAAGGACAGATGCTCCCCCACAGACAGATACCTGCCCGCACTTACTGCTCACTGTGCTCCTTAATGGCAGTCAAAGGCTGTGTTCACAATTCTGGTCCTGGCCTCCTGGAGACCTATCAGGACTTTGTCTGCACAGTTCTCCACCTTAAGTGTGTCTCAGTGTTCCAAGTTCACCCAAAGATCACCAAGTGCAAAGATCATCCCATGATCCTAAAGGACATGCCTCTTGTTGGCAAGGACCAAGATCAGAGTTAGATGACAGAGTTAGATGGCACAGAGTTAGATGACAGATCCCACCTGTCCTTTAGCTTTAACTGCCCAGTGTCGTTCCTAGAAAACTGCAGGCAGTCACTACATGATTGCTATGTTCCAAGCTCTCCCAACCTTGGAAGCCAACTAAGATGGCACCGTTTCCACTGCCCTCATTTTATAGAGAGATGCATTTGCTCCACTAGTTTTACCATACTCATCTCAGTTCTGAACTCAGTCTGTGGAGAACTTCCCTCTTCTACCCCTACCCTTCCTAACACCCCCTACCACCAGGTCCACACCCTCTTCCACTGAAACCACAGCTCATGCTATTGGGGGTTGGGGGTAGGGACTCTTTAAGAAGCCAAGTGGTAGTGACACACACCTTTAATCCCAGCACTTGGTAGGCAGAGGTAGGTGGATCTCCAAATTCGAGGCCAGTCTGATCTACAGAGTGAGTTCCAGGACAGCCAGGGCTATGCAGAGAAACCCTGTCTTCAAACTAAGCAAAACAAAACAGAACAGATCTCAAGCAGGGTGTAGTGCTATTGTGCCTGGATTGTCAGCACTCTGAAGGGCAAAGCAGGAGGATTCTGAGTCCCAGGCCATCCTGTGGTACACAGTGAGACCCTGTCTAAAATTCTTAAAAAGCAGATTCCAGATGATAATCCTTCTTGCTCCCCCAGGACAAAGTCTGTAGAAGTCACTAGCACCACACCTACTAGTTCAGGGATGTACCCTACTATCTCAGTCTTTATCTCTTAACCTTTGATCAGCTGTCCTTCTGCGACACAGAATACAGCCCATCTGTCCAAACTTCCTCCCAACCGGACCACTGACCCTTTAATCATACAGAATTATGGCAAGCCTAAGCCATGCAATGCACTGGGCTACTGAGGCCCTGAATGAAGCCTGCATTGGAGCTAGAGAGGAGACAACTGACATAGAGAAAATCAAGCAGTATAGAATTGATCAGATAAGTTAAGGGAAGGTGTCTCGGAGGAACTGACGTTTGGGTCAGGAAAAGAATCAGGAAAGTGCTGGCGTGATTAACGGATATTCCACGGCCACTCCAAATACTACACACACTTTCCCTCACTTTTGGGGAAACGCCTGGGAACCTGGCGTCCAGGCCAGGCTGGCCACCTCATCGGAGGGGCGTGGCAGTGAACAGATTTGTGAAGCTCCTACTTCGGTTACATACGGTGAGGCTGCCACACTCTGGGCTCCAGGGACGCCCCGCCCCCGACCCAGCCCCACGAGGGCCAGTGGGCATCCGCGAGCTGCAGGGGCTCTGCAGGTACCACTCGCCCGGCCCGGCTCTCGGTTCCGGTGCCCCGGAGAAGCGCGCGGCCCACAGCCCGCGGCCACAGAGCAACTCTAGTCAGAACTCCGAGGCTGTCACCCACTGTTCAGCTAGGAAAACCGAGGCAGGCCACCTCTACGCGGGCCGCAGGCAGGACAAGGGACAAGCTCAGCACTCACCGCACAGTGGACGCCATGTTCACTCGGCGCTAGCGTCACGTGGAGTGCGGCGTCAGCTGAACCAGCTAGGGGTTCCTCGGAGGCGGACGGGGCGGGGCCGGGGCGGGGTTTTTAATGGGCGTGGTGGCTTCGGTCCCTCCCACTCCGGCTCGGGACTTCACACCCTGAAGTGGAGGAGTCCTGCAGCTGATTAGGCATCTCAGATTCCCACAAGGAACTGGAAGGAACTTGAGCAGCAACCCAGAAGGCTTTCCCTTTTGGGAAGATGTGTCCTGAGACAGGAGATCAATTGATTCTAGGTTAGCACCTGACCTTGTGTGTATGTAGCAGCCCACCGGAGAGAAGAACATACAAGAATAAAGAAACCATGGGGATCCACTTCTGTATCATTGGGAAGAGAGGCCCCTTGGTCTTGCAAACTTTATATGCCCCAATACAAGGGAACGCCAGGGCCAAGAAGTGGGAGTGAGTGGGTAGGGGGGATATAGGGGACTTTTGGGCGGGGGGGGGGTATAGGGGACTTTTGGGATAGTATTTAAACTGTAAATAAAGAAAATATCTAATAAAAATTTTTTAATTAAAAAATTTAAAAATATTTATCCATATGGTTAAAAAAAATAAAAAGAAAAGAAAAAAGAAACCATGGGGAGGAGGGCCAAGGATGATAGGGAGCTGGGACAACTGGAGTAATAGAAGCCTCTAGCATTCAGGAAAGGGAGTCTGGCTGATAGAGAAGCAAGGCCTTGTATATAAGTTGGAGAGTTAAATCTAATAGGCTCTAGTCCAAACCTCCTCAAGTGCAGAATGGAGGAGCTGAAGAAAGAGAAGCAGGGGCAGGGGCGGAGCGGGGGGGAGTGGAGGATGAGGTGGGGAATAGCAGAGCTGAGCCCTGGTGATAGAGGAGAGTCCTATGGAGAACTGAGCGTCAGAAGGCAGGGACTGCCCTCCTTACTCTCAGCACTTATAGACACTGGTTCAAGTGCTTTGCAGATGTTAGCACCACTGCTCACAGCGGTCTCACCAAAGCCCCATGAGGAAGGTAGGTGCTGTCTTAGCACCATCTTACAGAGGAGGAGACTAAGGTCCAGAAGAGTAAGCAACATGCCTGAGCTCACACAGGTTCTTGAGAACTTGGACACACACACACACACACACACACACACACACACATAGTGCATTAGCTCCATCTTCAGCTAAGGAGTCTCGACTCCCTAATAAGGGACACTTTTTAAAAATAGCAGAGGAGGAGCAGGTTTGTAGTAGGAAAGCCTGCCCCCAGCTAATCACAGCCCCACTTCTTTTGACATAAAATATGTCAAAATTAAACCAACTGCCAGCTTAATGCTTATTAATGTGTAAAAGAAGTAATTATCCTAAATATTTACAGAAGAGATGCAGAGAACACCCAGCCATTGAACGGAACACTCTTTCTGTAGTGGTAACCGGGAAGCACTACCCACACGGCTCCTGCCCACCCAGGCCCATCTGCACAGTGGGGCCTCGAGGCAGGGTCTGCTCTGACAGTTGTTTTTTTCTGTGTCAGACACCTGCTGCCTCTCCCCACCCCTCCCCATCAGAGGCTCCAGCAGGACGGCCCCTCCCCGACTCTTGCTCAAGACCCTTTCCAGCAAGCCTGACCACATCCCTCCCTGCTCTCTATCAGACTTCATCACTGCCACATATCACAACTCCCCATCAAAGGCTGAGGCAGAGGCTCCTCCTCCCCTGCTCCTGCCCATCAGAGGCTCTGGCAGGGACTCCAGGAGAAGCTGCTCAGAGTGTGGGAGAACACTTTTTTTTTTTTTTTTTGAGTTACTCATGCAGGGCAGACCCAGACGCTGCTGGAAGCCAGGAGGCAATTGGGGAAAGATTGATTTTAGAGAGTAGGCGTGGGAGTGTGTAAATCAGCTGAGGAAGTGAGCCGGGCAGTGCGCTCATGCCTCACACTGCGCCTCACCTCCAAGGTCATGCACGGGTCCTCCGAGACAAGGTCTGGCCTCGTGATGACCTACAGGTGGCTGAGAGGTGCCTGCTTTTTTAGCCCAAGTTCTAATGCAATATTACTCTCTAGAAGTCTGCTGACCTCGCTACCCCTGCAGGAGCGCCATCCTAGCCAAGGTCTTCCCTTCTCCCTGTGGCACTGTGTTAGATCACTTTACCCTGCCCTACCCACCCCACTGCCTAAGCCACCACTCCCCTACAGCTCAGTGGACGTTGCTGACCACTAGGTCTTTGACTCATATTGACACATGTGCGGCCAAGTAGGGGGTCAGGAGGATGTATTCTGTACTCATTTCTCCCAGGTGGGACAAGAAGGCATGCGACAGACAGGACATGATATATTAGTTATTTTACCTGTCGCTGTGGCCCCAAATCTGACAGGAGTAACTTAAAAGAAGAACAGTTAATTGGGGCCCATGTTCCTAGAGGCTGTGATGGTTCTCTTGAGTTGTCAACGTGACACACCCAGAATTACTTGGAGAGTCTCAAGGAGGGACTTTAAGTTGAGTTATGCCTCAACTTAAAGCAAGGGATTGTCTGAATTAAGTTTATTGATGTGGGAAGGACCAGTCCACTGTAGGTGGCTCCATCCCCTAGGCAGGTGGTCCTGACCTATATGAGATAGAGAACTGAGCACAGGCAGACGAGCAAGTGAGCATGCGTGCATTCATGCCTCTCTGCCCTTGACTGTGAATGTGATGTCACTAACTGTGTGACATTCTTGCCTTGCCTTCCACAAAGCTGTGGATTGCAACCTATAATTAGTAAAAGAAATATGCCCCTTTCTCCACTAAGTTGCAAACAAAACGAGAACAAGGGGCCATAGTCCACCACAGCAGGGATCGCATGATTCCCAGGATGGCTCCATCTACAGCAGCAGGAGCACAGGGCTGCAGCTCCTAACATATTAGTGGATCAGGAAGCAGAAAGCTCAGGCCAGAGCTTCACCGTCAAACATTTCCCCCTTCCCCCAGAGACCTGCTTCTGTGAACTAGGCCACACTCCAAAGGTTCAGCCATCTCCCAAAACAGCACCATTATCTGGAGATCAAGTGGCCAGGCATGTGTCTATTGAGAGCATTTCTCCTTCAAACCACAGCACAGACTTAGGTGGTTGTCCTGGTGGTACTAGCAGGCCATTGTGATAATGGCTGGGCTAACCTTAGCTTCCCTATTTCTAGGGCCAATGTGGACTGCAATGTTCTCCAGGGCCACACCATCAGCCCCAGGAAGGCCCTCCATCACATCCCGACCCTCTTGCTCTCCTTCCCTAGCCCAGTTCATCTGGGCATCCATCTTCCTGCAGAAAAGAGGCAAGGAGCAGCTGAGGGGCCTTCCCTGGGAAGCCCCCCGTCACTGCGTCAGATGAAGTGGTCCCTGCTGGGTGCTTTGCCAGAGTCTATGAGGCAATTCCAGATGAGAAATGGAACGGGAGCTTCAGAAAAGCAAATCATTCCGGCAGCCCCTTTCAACACCTCGAAGAAACAAGCTCTTTGTGTGTGTGTGAAAATGGGGAATATATTGTTTTTCGGTGTTTGGGAGACTGTTTTCTCGTCTTGAAATCACAAGCTGCTTTCTTCCAGCGAGACTTATAAATACATCCAATTATCGACATTCAATATAGGAAATAAAGTTCTGAAATTGTTTTCCTCCCCATGGACAGAGCCGGCCGACCGGGTGGCACAGGTGATAATTACTTTTATTTCTTAAAATGAGCTGAATCAGTGTGGAAGGACTGGAGGTCCACTTTTTATTTCTTCCCCCTTTATTGCATTGCTCATGTTGTGCTGGGCTATTCGTTGCTGTAACTCCATTATCCTATTTTAAGATCTCGATAAAAAACTAATGTCATTCCTAATTTCAAAAGTTAAGACTGCTAAGTTCTGGGGTAGGAAGGTTCTATAGGGGGGATGCTGGAGAGAAACTCCTGAAGGATGTGCTATCTCTCTGCCCAGACCCAAATTAACGATGTCTTTGCTGGATAGTAAGTGGGTCTCTGATGATATTCAAAAGGTGGCCTGTTCGAGGACTCCCATTATGGTAGCCCTGTGGAAAAGCCCCTATATACTGTGTACTCAGCAGTCATCTCCCCTTTCATCTGTGCTAATATCAAGACTGGGTCATCTATGACACAGGTATGGTGAGGCACACCTGGAATCCCAGCACTCGGGAAGCTGAGGCAGGAGGATCACAAATTCAAGGCCAATCTGACCTACTGTCTTAGCCAGTGTTCTGTTGCTGTGAAGAGACATCATGACCAAGGCAACTCTTATAAAAGAAAGCATCCAATGGGGGCTTGCTGAACAGAGGCTTGGTCCATTATCATCATGGCAGGGAATGTGGTGGCCCACAGGTAGACATGGTGCTAGAGAAGCAGCTGGAAGTTGTATATCCTGTCTGTAGGCAGCAGGAAGAGAAAGAGACTTTTTGAAACCCCAAAGCCCACACCCAATGATACACTTCCTCCAACAAGACCACGCCTCCTAATCCTTCTGATCCTTTCCAAGAGTTCCACTCCCTGATGACTAAACATTCAAATATGTGAGCCTATGGGACCATTCTTACTCAAACCACCAGAGCTACAAAGCCAGACTCTGTCTAAACAATGGTGATGATGAAGATGGAGAGGTGATACCTGTGTCTCCTCCCTCTCCTGCTGGAGTTGCTACTCACTAACACCATCCACTCTTCCTCCTCAGGGCTTGTCTCTCCTCCCTGTGACTTCTGTCTTTAAGGACCTAGTCTACTTCCATGATCTCTTTCTGCCATGGCATCTCCCTTCTGTGACTTCTGCCTTCCATGACCTCTTCCTTCTGTGATCTCTCCCTTCTGTGACCTCCCCCTTCCATAACCTCTGCCTTCCTTGACTTCTCTCTTCTGTGACCTTTTCCTTCCATGACCTCTCCTTCCCATGACCTCTCTTTTCAGTGACCTTTTCCTTTCCATGGCCTCTGCCTTCTATCATCTTTCCCTTCCATGACCCCTAAATTCAATGGCCCATCTCTTCTGTGGCTTCCCTGTATGACCACCAAGTCCCCATGGCTGCCTGCCCATGTAGCTGTATCTCTGCTTATCTCAAGGCCTCACATTCATCAGAGTTTTCGGCAGCAAACAGACCTTTGATTTGCTCCCCCACTCAGAAGAGGGATGCATCAGTAGGGGCAGGGGCATGTCACATAGCACAGAAGAAAGGCAGGCATAAGAAACAGATGGGGAGGGGTTGGAGAGATAGCTCAGTTGGTAATACTTGCTGTATAAGAACTAGGAACTACATTCAGATCCCTAGTAGCCAGGTAAAAGCTGGGCATGGAGTGTATATCTTTAACTCCAGCGCTGAGTGGGAAGGTGGAGGTTGGTAGAGTCCAATAGTTCATTGCCTGGCCTGCATAGGGGAATTGATGAGCTCAGGGTTCAGAGAGACCATGTCTCCAAAGATAAGTAGAGAGTGATAGGGGAGGCTGCCCAATATTGATCTCTGGCCTCTGTACACATCACACACAATACACACACACACACACACACACACACACACACACACACACACACACGAAGGGAAGAAAGAAAGGAAAATCAAACAGCCAGACAGGACCCAGGAAGGATAATAACCAAGTGTATCCTTAGGCCATACACTTGGGACCACAGCAGCTGTTACTGCTGCCAAGATAGCTGCCGCCACCTCTGGCCCTGGGTACGCCATTGCACTAACTCTGCATCCTGGCTTCACTCTCTTCATTCCAGGGTTCTCAGAGGAGCTTGCAAATGCCTTGTCTGTCTTCTCCCATTTAGCCTTTGGTGAGGATGGAGGGGAGGGGAGTCCATGGCGTCTGTTTGTTAGCTTTCTCACTGCTGTGACCAAACATAAAGAAAAAAATTGGAGGAGCAAACAAAATGTCTCATGGTTTTAAAGGATTCAGTCCCTAATCACTTGACTTCATGTGCTTGGGCAGAACATATTAGCTGCAGAATGTGGCAGGAACCTTCTTCAGCTCGTGGTGGATGTGAAACAGAGAAATAAAGAGGAAGAGGCCACTGGTGGTAGCACACGCCTTTAATGCCAGCATTTGAGAGGCAGAGGAAGTCGGATTTCTGAGTTTGAGGCCAGCCTGGTCTACAGAGTGAGTTCCAGGACAGCCAGGGCCACACAGAGAAACCTTGTCTCAAACAAACAAACAAACAAACAAACAAACAAACAAACTACAGATGTGGAGGAGGAGGAGGAGGAGGAGGAGAAAGAGGCTGGAGACACAATACCCTAACAGCCTATGCTCCCAGGCAGGCCTTCGAATCCTTGGGTCTAGATGCTCTCCCCATACAGCGCCCCAGCTGGAGACTCTGAGCATATAAAAGCCTGTTGGGGACATTTCAAATTTGAACTATTACAGCACTTTAGTGTGTTCTAGTCTCCAAATAAGAAGATGTTGACAGATATACACAAAGTCCAACCACACAGTGACAGGTCAGTTTGGGGTACAAGCATTCCTCTGTATAAAATATTGAAGAACTTTCCCCCATAATCTTACACTAAATGTTGCAGTTACAAACTCCCAAACTCAGCCATTTTCTGCTAAGTATGAGATTCTTGATTTACAGTTTGGTATGATTTTTAATTTCAGTTTATGTGCGGCAGTACATGCACTGATTGGCTCTGAAGTTCTTCTGTGGCTCCTCCTCCATGTAACTGCTAAACAAAGATTCCCCAGCCAAGAATGCCCACTTGAAACTACGGTGAGAAAGAAGTATGTGGACTACAAAGTCAACAGGCTAGTCTTGAGTCCAGGCATCTGGTCTTCATAGACCCGTTTTGAAGCCAAGTGGTCTTCGGTTCCCATGAAGGGAACGTCCCAGAGTAAGACAAAGTTTTGAACATCTGGGCTCTTGGGGGATAGTTTAAAATGCTACAAGTGCCGAGCATGGTGGCGCACGCCTTTAATCCCAGCACTCAGGAGGCAGAAGCAGGCGGATTTCTGAGTTTGAGGCCAGCCTGGTCTACAAAGTGAGTTCCAGGACAGCCAGGGCTATACAGAGAAACCCTGTCTCGAAAAACCAAAAAAAAAAAAAATGCTACAAGTAAGGCATTTTCTTTAAGGCGATATTAAATATTATGAAAGAACATGGATAGTAAAGAGGAATACTGTATTAGGGTTTTTTTTTTTTTTTTTTTTTTGAGACAGAGTTTCTCTGATAGCCCTGGCTGTCCTGGAACTCACTCTGTAGACCATGTTGGCCTTGAACTCAGAAATCCTCCTGCCTCTGCCTCCCGAGTGCTGGGATTAAAGGCGTGTGCCATGACGCCCGGCTGTATTAGGGTTTCTAGAGGAACAGAACTGACAGAATGAATATATATTCACATACATATATGTATGGCATTTATTGGATATATATATATATATATATATATATATATATATATATATATACAATATATATATAATAAGTATATTCATATATAAATATATTTATATAAATACATTTATTTATTTATAATAATATTTATAAATATGTAATAAGTATATCTTTATTGGGTATATATCCCATGTATATTAAATATATTTTTATTGACATATATTACTATATAATATATATATTTGTTAAATATATTATATGTATTTTAATTATGTTATATTTTATATAATATATAAATATGTATTAAGTATATATGGGATATATAGAGAATTATTATTTTATTAGATTTATTATAGACTTTGTCCCAGCTAGTCTAACAATGGCTTGTAAAATTCAAGAATCCAGCAATTGTTCAATCTGCAAGGCTGGATGTCTCAGCTGGTCTTCAGTGTATGTCAGAGTCCCCAAGAAGTAGGCTCCAATGTCAGTGAATCAAGAGTAAGGGCAAACAAGCAAAGAGCAAAGGCTTGCTTCTTCCTTTATATAGGCTGTCACCAGGAAGAGGTGTGACCCAGATTTAAGATGGCTCTTACCACCTCGAAAGGCCTAGAGTTCAGGTAGGCTTTCCTACTTCAAATAATTAAACCAAGAAAAACAATCCCTCACAGTTGTACCCAGTCACATGGGTTTTAGTTCATTCTAGATGCAGGTAACACCAAAAATAGCTATCACAAACATGAATCTAAAACCCTGCAGACATCCCTGGCTTTGCTGTTCCCTCCCTCACTGTGTAACACTGGGGAAGTACCCAACCTCTCTGAGCCTCTATTTTCTCATAGGCAAAAATAGAAATGGTAGTCTCCAGCTCAGAGGAGCAATGAGATTATATTGGCTAGTCACAGAAGATCCTCCAGTTCAATCCCTGGTCTATGGTGAGGTCATCATTATGTAAATGGTCATTTGAGAAGTGGGGGCGGGGACAGCAAGAAGGAGCTAGCACCATATCTTCCAGGTGCGAGGGCAGACATTCTACTTTCATTCCTGTTGTGTGATATAACACCCTGATGAGAGCAACTTCAAAGAGATTTATTTCAGCTCATGATTTCAGGTTACAGTCCACCATTGTGTATAAGTCCAGGAAACAATGTAGTGTTATTATTTTAATAAATCCCATGACAGGGTTGTTACTACCTCATTGTTTTATGTTCCCAAATGAAAGGCAAACACACAACCTTTATATTTTAATATGACTTAAACAGCACAATAGCTGGGCAACTGCCTAACCTCCATGCTGTTAGCATCTACCTCCCATGGATAACTCTGAGTTATTACTTACTACTCTCTATGTTCCATCTTGGCTGCTCTTAACACAATTAAACAGCCTTCTGGGCTGTGTTCTCTTGGGTCCTTTACATGGTGGCTCTGTTTCTCCCTTCTGCATGTTCTTACCTTTCCATGGCAGCTATCTTCTCTCGTCTTCTGCACACACTCCTAAGACATAGCAGCAAACTCCTCCCTCATGGTCTCAAGCTCTGGAAAAATCTAACCCCACCCCTTACCCCCTTCCCCATCCCACCCCCACCTATATCTCTCCTCCCCAGCTATTGGCTGCTGTCATCTTTATTTACCAATCAAATTTAACTAGGGCCAGGTTCCCAAATGCTATGTGCAGACCCTCTCCTGCAAACAGTTTTGGGGATCCAATTAACATTAGAATACAAACAACTATAAGACAAGGACTTACAACATCCAATCAGGTCACACCAACAATCAAGAACACAGAGGAATGAATGCATATGATGTCTTGCTTGTGTTCAGCATGATTTCTCCACTTTTATACACTTTGGGACCCCTTGTCTAGAGAATGATGATACCCACAGTGGGCTGAGTCTTTCCACAGCAACGGACTTAATGAAAATAATTCCACAGGCTAATCTGATTTATACAGCCCTTTGCTGATACTCTCTTCTCAATAATTAAAACTACCCATCACAGTGGGCAAGCCATCCTTCTAGTTCAGTCCACATTACAAAGCAACCTTGGTTGAAAGGGTCAAGTCTACCACCTTAAACCAAATTGGCCAGTTCACAGTTCCTTCAAGGGCTAAATGGGCCTGAGAGCTACACAGCTGTCCCAAGCCTGCGGGATGTCAGTCTAGCCAGGAATGCTGAAGGAATTCAGGGACAGTGAGGGGGTTCCTTCTGCACCTCACCTCTCTCTATCCCAGCCTGAAGCTTCAGTCTACAGGATGCTACTTATATAAGCATGGTTTTGTATTTGGGGAGGGAGTGTCCACAAGGTGGCTTTATAAGAGTTCTAAGAGGGTTAAGGTCATGGAATAGATTCCAAAGTTTGCATCATAGTTTTTTCTTGGCTGTAGCCATGCCCTTGCATTGATTTCCATCCCAATATGGCATCTATTTTTAGCATTTCCAGATTCTGGAAAGCAAAGAGTAGGGGATTTGCTTTAAATGATGAAATATTCCAAAAAGCAGAGGCCTTAGAAGGTGTGTGCTCACACATCAGGTCTAGTCTCTTGCCGTTCCTGGAAGCCCTGCCACATCAGTCATGGGAAGATGTCTTAGCTGACCTGACAGAAGGTGAACCACATGGTTATCAGACACAAGAGCAAGGACATCTTAAGGTACTTATCCCAGTCAACCCCTCAGCTGTTCTCAGAGCCACCAATAGCTCCTGTGAAGACCAGGTAAGTGGGATCCAGATTCATGAGTGATATCTAGCCACTCTATGGGGAAGGGGATAATTTCAAAATCATATATGACCCAAATCAGAAAGAAGAGACCCTAGAATATTGTCCCAGAGAGGTTTCTGGGACAGATGGAGCCAGTCTGGAAGGGACAGGTCCCTGCTGCGCTGGGGACAAAGTATGTTCTTCACCTGACCTCAGCCCCGCACATAGTGCAGAAGAGGATTCATGGCCCCAAATCAATTTGGACACCATAATGATTTGCTGCTCACCTAGCTGGACTGAGAATCACCTAGGTGGGGCGGCACATCTCTGGGTGTCCCTGGGAGAGTGTTTCCATAGAGGATCAACTGGGGAAGGAAGATCCACCCTGGATGTGAGTATCACCGTCTCATAGGCTAGGGTTTTGGGTGGAGTAAAAGGAGGAAGGAGAAAACCACCCAAGCTCTAGTGTACCATTTCCCTTTTCTCTGCTGCCTGGCTGCCATGATGTGAGTTACTCTGCTC
The DNA here is from genome assembly GCA_902729485.2 of Mus minutoides. NCBI lineage: Eukaryota > Metazoa > Chordata > Mammalia > Rodentia > Muridae > Mus > Mus minutoides. The sequence goes on along the minus strand of LR749490.1, from coordinate 744,677 downwards.
CCCCAGACCCACCCCTCCCTGAAGGACTGAGAACTCAGAGACAGTGAGTCAAATTAAGTAACTCCCCCTTTGGAGGTCAAAGAGATCGTACATGTAACTAGCATGGGCGCGCGATAGTTGTGCTGTGTTGGAGGATCCAGAGGGCAGCACCCCTACATAGATCTCTGCAGTATTATAGGGGTCAGGCAGTGGCTATTCAGGAAGGGAACATTCCAGATGGTGTTTCCAAGGCAATAGACTTGAAACACATCAGGATTCTGTGAGCTTCTAGAAAAAGCCCTCCAGGGACCACCAGGGATACTTAGAAGGTTTTTATGACTGAGTGAGCTCTGTGTTAGAGAGAGGAGCATAAAAAGCCACAGAGACAAGCGTGGGGACTCCACCTACACAGATGAGGGGATACAGAGGTGGGTATAAAACAAGACGTGTTGGGTACACAAAGTACATTAGACACTTTTGTGTGCTGTGACCACAAGTGCCTGGCAGAAAACAAGAACAACAAAACTTAAAGGATGAAATATTTCTTTCCTCTCACGGTTCCAGAGCACTTTAGTCCACCGTAGAATGAAAAGCATAGTGGACCTGCTCACATCATGATGGCGGGAGCATGTGGCAGAGACTGTCAGGTCATGATAGACAAGGAAAGCAGAGAGTGAGACAGGAAATACAGATAACAGATCTCTGGGGACCCCCCCTCCCTACCTTATGACCTTGTTTCCAGACCCTCCCCAAAGAGCGCCATCAACTAGTTGTAGGAAGCACAGCTTAGAGTAAGCATTGGAGAAAGCAGGCTTGTCAATCACTTAGGCTTATTTTCTTCAAAGTAAAGAATGGATGGTGTCTGGTCACCTGATATGCCAGGGAAAGTGGTCAAATAACCTGGTGATCCTTCGCTATTCTCTTGGGAGCCAGCCTCCACCTGAATCCTCCTCCCCACCCCCAATATCCTGAGCACCATTTTGGCCCCGGTCCTGGGATTTATCTCTCTGTTCCTACGAAAGAGGTCACATGTACTTCGCATTCTCCATTAATAGACTCTATCCATATGCTTATCACATATCCTTCCATTCTAGGTATTATGAACTATAATGTGTTGGTGGGTGGTGGTAAGGGGGTACCTGGTGACCCCATGCCAAGACACCCCTGAAAAATCACACCTTGGGACAGACTAGGTATAAGGGAGGTTTACTGGGGGAAGAGAGGGGAGTGAGGACCTGGAGAAGTGGAAGCAGAGCCATTGGGGCAGAGAAGCAGGGACAGAGGACAGAAAGAAGAACAGAAAGAGAGGAAGAGAAGTCAGCCGGGACACGTGAGTACAAAGAGAAAGAGTGAGAGAGCTGGAATCACAAGCAATCCTCTTATAAGCTGCCAGACCACCCGCACCTGGCAGCGCTTAGATAACAAAAAAAGTGTTTGTCTTGTATTTCCCTGTCGCATGCTATCAACAAGGGAACTTGAAGCAGGAGCTGAAGCAGAGGCCATGGAGAAATACTGTCTCTCATGGCTTTTTTATAAAGCCTACTGCTCAGGAGCCGCACCGCCCATGTTCTTAACCAAGAAATACCTTCACAGACTTGCCCTTAGGCCAATGTGGTGGAGAAACCTCAATTGAGGTTCCTTCTTCCCAGGGGCTAGGCTGGGTGGGGCTTCACCCTACTCAGAATATAAGCTATTACATACCAATCATCATTCAGCACAATCAGCAGATGCTTGAGAAGTTACCACGGCCCAGCTCAGTTCAGACGGCTGTACAGTCTCAGAATCAGAAGCCAAGTTCACAGGCTGCAGGGCAGGCCAGCAAAATCCTTACGTCCTCCCTCTTTGTTCTTTCTGGACATTCAGGTCAAACAGCCTGTGGGAAAATCATGATTTTATCCGGATCTCAAAGATCAATATCACACTCTCTATTTAGGGCTTGAGGGAGAATGGATTGAAGCTTGTCTGACAGTGGGAAGGCCAGAGGCGGGTGCCCTAGCACAGGTGGCTCTCCAAAGAGGCATCTGATTGTGGTGCCCAGACCACAAATCCACCTGCAGAGCCAGCTGTCTACCCTAGCACCAGACCTCTCCAAGCTTTCTCGCTTGACTAATGGGATTCTCAGAGCCTCCCAGCACAGAGGACGGAAGAGGTGGGCAGCCAAGTCTTTGTTCACAGGGACCTGGGGGAACTGACCTAAAATCTCTACCACATACCACCTACGTTTGAAAGGAGGGGGTAGCCAAAGCCAAGCTGAGAAGAGCTCACTTAGTCTACGAGGATGTTTCTTGAACTCCACACTACAGAAAACTTTCTGTCTCTTGTGCCCACAGCAAACCTCATCCTTGCTGTCACCAGGGACCACCTCCTGGCACCTGGGTTTTATTGTGGCTGTGACCAAATGCCTGACAGAAATAACTTTAAAAGAGGAAAGTTACATTAGCTCACAGTTTTACAGAGTTTAATCCATGACTGCTCGACCCAACATGCTTTGTCGGAAGAACATCATGATGACATCTAGTGTGTGTGTGTGTGTGTGTGTGTGTGTGTTATGGGTATATGTGTGTTTGTGTGTATGTGTATGTGCATGTATGTATGTATGTATATGTGTATGTGGTATGTACATGCATATATGTGTGTGCATGAGTATATGTGTGTGAATGTGTGTAGACATGTATGTGTGTATGCATGTGTGTGGTATGTATGTGTGCATGTATATGTGTGTTAGTGTGTGTGCATACGTGTGTGTGCACATTTATGCATGTTTTTGTATGTGCGTGTATATGTGTGTATGTGCATGTATATGTGTATGCATGAATGTGTGTGTGTGTATTGGAGTCTATCCAAAGAGCAGAGCTCCATACTCCTACTGTGGCTGTTGTTGAGGAATGAGGCCCTGCTGCCCATCCCCTGCCCATCTGCCCATCCCCCCCCTGCAATCCTTACACACACCACTGGGGTCCATCCTGTGTACTTGGATACTGTAATTTATGACCAGATTCAGGGTATGCTGTCTCGGCAGCTACCCAAGGAAACTGTCCATACTTGGGCTCTGAATCTATGTGGACACAATTATGCTGAGGTTCCTTCTCCAGGGGTTGAAGTATGGGCAGTGGACATCAACTCCAAGTTCATTACTCCTTCTAGTTAATTCCTTATCTTCTTCTAGGAAAAAACTCTTTACATCCAACATCCTCCAACACCTTCTCCTATGCCTTCCCAATACCCCAGATAAGAAGGACTAAGGGTAGAAAGACGACTCAGTGGTTAAGAGCACTTCTTATTCTTGCAGAGGACCTGGGTTTGTTTCCTTAGCACCTACATAGTGGCTCACAACTGCCTGTACCTCCAGCTCCAGGAGTTACAGCTCTTCTGACCTCCCAGGGCTCACACATGCATGTTGTGCACATACATGCACCCAGGCTCACACATATAAAATAAAATATATTTTAAAAGAGAGCAGGTCCTATTTAGGGCTATATGGAATATATACATCTAGGGTCCAGCTCCTGCTGTCTGGAGAGCTCACTAGACTGTTGCTCCTACCACAAGATGGGTGTCAATTAAAAGTTCACTGAGACTGGATATTGTGTCGGGATATGGAGAAATCAATTAGAACAGCCACTCTGGATGAAGGGCATTTTGAGAATATCTGTTGAAGCCAAAGTGAGTGAAGGAAAAGAAAGGAAGGGAGGGAGGGAGGGAGGGAGGGAGGTGTGGGGAGGGAGAAGCTAAACCTCTGACCCTGTGATTTCAATTCTCATTATCTCCTGTAAAGAAATGCCTCTTCATGCAAGGACCCAGAAAGAAACAGCTTGTGGTTGTGATGGAGGAAAGCTGGAGGCCATGTGTGTCTCTGATAAGTGAACTGTCTGTCACATGGGACATTGGTGAGACCTAGAGGTCTGTCCTAGATCTGCAGGTGCCCGAATGGGACTGGCTGCACAGCCGGTGGCGACAGGCAAGCATGCAGCGAGTGTGTGCACCGCGTCCTCAGAACAAGAGACAGGATTCTTCACAGACACGGGTTTACGTGCTTAGAGCACTTAAAAGTCTAGGAGAAAATAAACGGAAGCGGTTGTTTTCAGGGAGACAGGAGGGCATGGTGAAGGAAGAGTCCACTGGGCAAAGAATCTACGGGAGCTACTCCAGACACTCCCTTCGGACCCTGACCCCAACCTGTCCTTTCTCAGTTCCTGGTTCCAGAGTGACAGCTCCTTTGGCTGATCCCAGAGGGGTGGCTGAGTTCCTGAGGAGTGGATCTGTCTTGTCTGATAGGCATTCAGCCCATATGTTCCCACTCCTGTCTTCCACTCCTGTCTCCTCCCTGTCCTCTACCCTTCAGTCTTTCACACTCATGCCGACACCTACCAAATTCTAATTAGCCTTCACTACAGAGAGCCCCTCCTCTTAACTTCATCTCTAATCTCAAATCCTAAACCCTGACCTCTGACCCCTCCCCATGTCCATTCTACTAAGGACTATCTGTGACCCTCCAGTCTCTCAAGGGCTACCCTTCCCACCTGCCTTCTTCTCCGGACCTTACTCTCCAGCCAGGGCCTGCTAACTCCTCAGGAAAGAAGCCAGCCTTTTAGTGGGGTTTCTGCCAACGAGAGAGAAAACGGTATTTTTGGCTTTTCAGAAGGGAATGTCCTCCCTATCTTGTCCAAGATTTGCAAGACAGCTCTCAGCCCCTCCCCCTTCCTGGTTTCCTGCCTTCTCTTGGTTTCCATGGATTCAGAGATTTGCTCCTAGCACCTGAGTCCCAAGGGAGGGGGAGGAAATGAAGGAGGGAGTGGCCCAGTGGGGCTAGAGGAGTGGGGGAGGGGAATAGCTTTGAATCAGTTCCACACATTCACTGACCCAGCCACTCAAGACCTTCCCAGGAGGTGTTGGGGACTTTCTGGTACCCAACACATCTCACTTCTCTCTGGGGGTGGGAATGGAAGAGCTCCAGGAAAGACTGCTCCCTGCTGATACCCAACATCAAAGAAACTCACTGAGGGACAGCAGAGCATGCTGACTGTTACCACCACAAGAACTGTATGCTGACTGAAAGAGATGCCTCAAATCCTTCTATCGTCCTTAGCCTCTGACCCTGTTATGTTTCAGACCCTAAGACCTGAGTCCAGACATCTCTGGGTTCCAACATTCAGTAGACTATAAGGAAAAAGGTCAGAGAAGAGGCCAAGGACATTATTGGGTCATTCCCAGTCCTGCCCAGGAACTTTATTTCTGGAGGTCCTTTGTTTCTGAGGCTCCAGTGTTATCTGCAAAACTAATGGGGTCGGTTGAAGAGAATGAGGGGAAGGTGTGGCCACTGTCTACTTGGGCGTGTCCAGCCTGCACAGTGCTGCCCCAGCCAGAGCAACTAGGCTGTTATCTGCTCCCTCCCCCTCCAGCCCCCCTTCCACCCCCACCCTACCTCCACTTTGCCAGAGCCTCTGGTCTATGCACAGTGAAAAGAGAAGGGGTGGGTATTTTCCTTGCAGGGCACTCTCCTCTCTCTCTCTCTCTCTCTCTCTCTCTCTCTCTCCCTCTCTCTCTCTGACATGTGTTTGTGCGTGTGATATACATGAATTAGCATGTGGGTGGGTGCCTATGTATGTGTGGGTGCACATGTACATGCATGTGAGTGCAGATGTACATGCCTGTAGGTGCTCATATGCATGCCTATTGGTGCACATGGACTTGCATGTGGGAGCATGTGAGATGTCTTCCATAGTTGTCCCTCCACATTCTGTATGCAGTCAAGGTCTCAGGCTGAACTAGCTCAACAGCCTTCACCAGCCAACTTTTGTAGCTTAGCATTGCCTATCTTGTGGGTTCTTCTTCTTCTGCCCTTCTCCACCCTTTTCCCACACTTTCAACCCCCTAACACTAACTAGGAGAGAAAAAAGGGACAGTAAAAGAAAAAAAGGGGGGGGGTGTTCAACTTTACCCTTAAATTACTTCCTGTAATCAGACATCAAGTTCCTTGGGGCGAGTTTGAGCTCTGCCATTACAATATCTAACATGTTTCTTCTTTGTGCAGGACTACTTAACAAACTGCAACCAACAGCAACCAAAATTCCACCCTGCCTCTTGGGGTCCTAGCATTAATATATCCTATGAAAATTCCTAGAATTCCAAACATCACGCAACCGCAAAAACTATCTGCAGCTGACAAAATCACACTCTTGCTAGAGCATGAGGCAAATCATAGTCAGCTCCTGTGGACAGTCTGAAGCAGCCCCTTGTCCCACACCTGGTATTAAAATGAAAACACATTCCCAGAATATTTCTGTGGTTTTTAAAAGAAATCAAAATTCCAAAAGTGTCACTACAAGTCTCCCCTGGGTGTTAAGGTTTCCAGGCAGGTTTTTGTCAGATGAGGAGCCAAGAAACAGCACAAAGTCACATCATTCAACAGACCTCACACAAGAGATTTATTGGAGGAGAGTGCCTCTGAGACCACATGAACTCTACAAATCTGAAATATCTCCTATAGTCATGCTTATGGTATTGCTTTGAAGGTGATGGAGCTTTAAGAAGATAAGTCTCAGAAGGCAGACTCAGCTTTGACCAACCACATGACCAGTGTCTCATTGAGGGCTGCTCTAGGTTCCCTGCTATCCCTAGCCTCTGTGTCCCTTCAATACCCACCCAAATCCCATCATAGACTGCATATCCAAACTGAAGAACTCAAAGACCCATTTGCTGCCTTCAAAAAAACATGGTTTAAACCACAAACTCCATTCCTGGCTTAACATCCAAGAAACTTGTGGGCATTTGTCCACCAAGAGATAGGCAACAGAGCTCCTAACGGAGCAAGTCAAAAGAGCACTAAATTGGAAAGTACCCTGAAGAGCCAGCCTGCCTCCATCTTAGGCTTAAAAGCCATCTTATAGGGGCTGGTGAGATGGCTCAGTGGGTAAGAGCACCCGACTGCTCTTCCGAAGGTGATGAGTTCAAATCCCAGCAACCACATGGTGGCTTACAACCACATGGTGGCTTACAACCACCCATAATGAGATCTGACACCCTCCTCTGGTGCATCTGAAGTCAGCTACAGCGTACTTATGAATAGTAATAATAAATGAATCCTTGGACTGGAGGGAAAGAGTGAGCGGGGCTGGCTGGCCAGACCGAGTGGGGCTGGCCGGAGCGAGCGGGGCAGACCAGAGAGAGCAAGGTTGACCGGAACGAGGGGGAAAAAAAGAGGTAGAGCCTTGAGATGAGGGCGGAGACTGTTAAAAAAAAGCCATCTTATAATAGAGACAAATCTGTTTATGATTTAACTCTGCTTCTTAAGAATTGGACCATGCTCTACTTGTAACCTTAACTGCAAATGGTTCTGTACTGTCTGTTCCAGGAATGGCAATCACATCTTTGTTTCAAAAAGTTGCTTGTGACCATCTTGCCAGCCTACTTTTTGTTTCAAAAGGGTTGTTGTGGATACTTCCTTAGGGCTACCTGCTGTCATGCTCACCTTGCAACCAAGTCTTCCTTTCAGCAGCCCAGGAAGAACTAACTTGTTATGCTTATGTTCTGCTCCTGTAATCCCACCTATTTTGCCCACCAAATGCCTCATTTGGAAACTCCTTGCTCCTGAGCTATGAAAAGCCTGTCTTCCTCTCATCCAATGCTGACCTCTTGAACTCCACTTTAGGGAGGATGCAGCCCTGTACACAAATTTAAAAAGCTTGCTTGTGTTAATTATTAATCTCAATCAGGGGTTTCTACCCCAACTTTGTTCATTCAGTTCCTAGATAAAAGAAATGCAACTTTTATATTTATAATAAGCCTTTAAAGCATTAGAGCTGGGCAGATATCAAACCCCTAAGCTATTTTGGCTACTTCCCTATCAATAACTCAGAGTTATGACTTGCCATGTTCCACTGGGGCAACTCTTAAACCCTCATGGCTGAGACATGCTAGGCTGACTCCATGACAGGCTTCAAATTGGCAGTTCAGGAGACTAGGCCTAAATCTGTTTCTAAGAACTGGGCAAGTCCAGGCAAGTCCAGGCCCCACCACCTGCCTTGTAGCAAGAACAATGGGTCAGCAGCCATTTCCAGTCTTCCACAGCAACAGTTTCCAGCCCCCCACACCCCAACAATAGTTCTAAAATGTCCCTAGAGATAGAGCCAACAGATTAAGATAGCGGTCACCTACCTCTCCCCAGAATTCTCCTAAGGTGCTTTAATCAGGCCTGTGAGCTCACTGGGTTGCCCCCATCTTGAAAGATGGTAGACCCCAGCATGCTGGACTTCTGCAGAATAAAATGCTTGTTGCTTTTACATACTATTTGAGTTTGAGGTATCATTCTTCAGCAAATCATGGATCCTTACAATGGCCATGTTTTCGTGATTCACCTACTCCATGGTGTCTTCTCCCCTCTCTCTCCTTTTTCTCTTCTCCCCTTATGGTCCTCACACCTCACACCCGGGAACCGAAACTCCACCTATCTCTCCTCTGCTCAGCTATAGGCTGTTGGCATCTTTATTTAACCAATAGTTTTAAATTAATGAGCAAGCTCACATAGCATTACTTGATGTAAGTGCAGATCCTCTCATCCCTGGAGGAAACCAGGCCTTGGGGGCCAGAATCTAGCGTTACAATACATAGCAAAAGACCAAACCTCAACACTTGCTTTAATTGATTGCTTGTTTTAATTAATTTGGCCATGAGTGCTTGGTTGGAACTCCTGCTGATCCCTTGCACAAGCTAAGAAACTCCATTTGCTGTTCTTCTCCCAACCCCTCCTACAAGAAGAAAATTTCAGGCTAGCATGGCATCTCTCCCTGTCTCAGCATTTGTCTACCTACCCATGAGTGTTGCCCAGGGGCTCAGCTGCTTTACCTTATGTGGGCATAATCCCAGCCCCTACCTCAAAGGTGATCACCCCACATCTCCAAAACCCATAAAACCCCCTTGCTTTAGCCCAGGCAAGTGACTTCCCTGACCATGACTTGTGAGATTAAGAAACTTGCCCAAGAGCTTCCTCTCAATAAACCTGCCTTCGTAATTCTGGTTCATCTTCAATGGGTTCATTTCAATGGCAGAGAGACCTATCAATGATGAATTGGGTCAGTGGTCTTTCTGCTTCTTTCTTAGGGATTAGACAGTAAATGAAGCAGGAACCCATGGAGCCCAGAAGAGGGTCCCTGGAACTAGAGTTAAGAGGCATTGTGAGCCACCACATGGGTGCTAGGAACAGAATTCAGAAGAATAGTAAGTGACATTAATCATTGAGCCATCTCTCCAGCCCAAGATTTTATTTTTAGTGATGTGCATACCTGTCTGTGTATCTATGTGGAGGTATGTGCACATGAATGCAGTTACACATGGAAACCAGAAGAGGGCATCAGATCCTCTGGAGCTGAAGTTAGAGGGAATTGTGAGCAGCTCACCTTGAGTGCTAGGAACCAAATTCCAATCCTTTGCAAGAACAGTGAACTGTCTTAACCACTGACTCTCTCTCCAGCTCATAGGTTTGTTGTTGTTTGTTTGTCTGTGTCATGTAGCCCGGGCTAACCTTCAGCAAAGGATGTAACTCAGGATGACCTTGATCATCTATTCCTCCTTCTTCCACCTCCCAAGTGCTAGGATCACAAACCGGCACCATCACACTCAGAAATTCTATCTATTTGAAGTTAAGGAAGAACACAGACAACAATAATGGAAACCACTGAAAGTCAGAAGAAAAGTAGCCACCTTAGGTGAGTAGAAGCTGGGAGAGGGGCACAAAGGGACTTTCATGATCAAGGACAGTGAGTTTAACTCATCCTAAGTGTATTCAGCTGTGGAAACTCACAAAGCTATACGTTACCAGGCGTCCACTTCTCAGCACACATGTCATCCTTATGAACTTGTGACATACTTAACCCCACTGCTCTTGAGGAGGGGGGCAAAGAAGGGGAGGGAAAAATTTAGCACTCTTTCCAAGGTAGCAAAGAGGAAAGCCTACATAGTTAGGTCAGTGTCTTAGAGCCAGCTGTGCACTGGCATCCTGCTGGGCTCTTTCCTGCTGCTCTTCCAGAGTGGCCTTCCAACCAGACCTCTTTTTTTGTTTCACTTTCTTTCTCTGTGTGTCCATTTCTCTTCCTCTCCTGGCTTCCCTCTGCCACTCTGGTCATCTTCTTCAATTAATGAGGCTCAAACCACTCCTCCAGTAACAGGGACCCAGGACTTCACTGCAGCTGTTAATTCTCAGCTCTGTTCAAGTGCAACTTCAGCAACCTGACCTCCAGGCTCCATATACCTTAATAGCCCTTCTCAGGTGAGATGGGTCGTTGGGTTTTGTTTGGGTACTGTTGGTTATGGTTTGTTAAGGAGTCCTGTGCAAAGAAGAAACAAGAGGAAGAAAGTAGATATCCTGATGGAAAAGTGCAAATTTGCCCTAAGGAACTCAATGCCCCTAATCAGCGGGAAGTAGTCTAAGGATAACATTGACCCCTTTCCTTTTCCCTCTGTCCTTCTTATCCTCTCCTATCTAGTGTTAGGATGTTGAAAGGATGGAAAAAGGTGGTGAAGGGTAAAAGAAAAAACCCACAAAGTAGCCAAACACAGCCACACTTTTCAAAGGGCCCCACCTTGAGACATTGTAAGTTATATGAGATGCTTTCTAACACTAACACAGTCCCCCATGCTTGTGAAGCAGTACAGGGAGACGATGCAAAACCTGATGGCGTGTGTGTGGACAGGAAGGGAAGGGAACTCCTCAATCCTTGCCATTTGATTTGTGTTTCTTAAAATTTCAACATAACTGACAGAAATCAATACGGATCTGAAGATCGCCATCACAGAGACAACACTACCTTTTCTGAGGAAACACTTGAACAAACCTGTTAAAATAACTAGTGAAGGAGGCTTACAGCCAAAATGAATGTGATCTTTGACTCCATGAGCCCTCCTCTCCTATCCATATACCTAGACAGTGAGTCTCATAAGCCACTATAACATTCCGGTTGTGAAACAAAAATCTTAACAAAAACATATGAACCAGTTCATGTAGTTTTTACTTAATTTTAAAACTTGGATTAATCTTTGAACCTGGTTGGCAGTTACATCCTTTGAGCAGTGTAACTTCAAAAGCCAGAGAGTCATGCATACAGCTCACGGATATGTTTAGCACTTTGGTCTCATCTCCTGACTCTTCACACTATAGGTCTGGTGATAACATGGAGGCCCCGGTAGGTGGGCAAGTGCTCTACCACTGAGCCACACCCACAGGACTCTTTATTCTTACACAGTGGGATGTAGAGAATCCTGAACATCTCAGAGTCATTTCCTGTGGTGGTTCAAAATTACTGTCAACTTGACTGGATTCAGAGACACCAGGGAACTAGTGATATATAACACAGAATGTGTTTCCAGAGACTCAGATCCCAGGCTCTGGGCCTGATGAGAGGATTCATGCCGTGATGGATACAAAACATGATGGTGTTTCTGGGAGAAAGTGAGAGGTAGGAGGTGGAGCCTAGTTGAAAAAAAGTGGTCACTAGGAAATGTTGCTTTAGGGGATACATACTAATTGGCTATTTCTAGTATCTTTTGGAGACTCAGCTGTGTCATGTGATGTTTTTCTGGAAACTGTCTAATGAGAGGATGTTTTGCTGAGAATAGACACTCTGTGTTTTTCTGGAAGTTGCCTAGAAAACGGGCATGTCATGTTTGGCTAGAGCAGACACTTGAGAAGATACGTAATGTTTAGAAAGGAGACAGTGGACAGCACTGTGGCATTTTGAAACCCTTGCTACTCTTCGCTGGTCTTTGCTGACACTGGTCTTTGCTGACCATGCTGTGGTCATTGTTTGCCTTGTCTTCTTCGCTGATCATCGTTTATGGTGACTTCACAGAGGAAAAACTCACCAAAGACCTCCTGGTGCTGTTCAGGCGGCTTCTTGCTGCTTCCTTGGACTCAGGCTGATTGTCAGAGCCCGGCAGGTTTTTTTTTTTTTTTTTTTTTTTCTGATTCATGTCAACTGAACTGCTGCCATCCTGACAGCGAAGACTAGAATCACCCCCAAAGAACTATTTCTAAACAGCTCACATCCTCCTTTGCCCTATTAACCTTTCCTTTCCACTGCCTCTGGTGGGTTGTGGGCTAGAAGGGAGGGTAAAGCATTCAAGAACCCTTATTAAAGTAGGTTTTGAAAAATGGGCCAGGACTGGAAGTTGATATCTACTTCTCTTTCCGACTGAGCTTCCTGCCTCCTGTTTGGCACTGTAGTGTGAATAGCCGCCACAGTCTTCCATTGCCCCAAGGTTACCTGCTCTGGCGGCCATGTTTTCCCCACCATGGTGTACTGTACCCTATGAACTCTGAGCTGACAGAAAATCCTCCGAACTTAACTAGCTCTGTCAGCGAATGCACCTCAGCCTTGAGAAAAAAACCACCAACAGAGTCTGTGCTCAGCCTGGGCTAGGGCTTAATTTCTGTTACCATTTCTGAGTAGTCTCTTGTGGAGGAAATAAAAGATGTTTCCGTTTTGTAGCTGGAGAAACAGGCTCAGAAAGGCTGGGTAAGTTGTCCAAGGTCACACAGTTCTTAGAAGAATGGGGCTCTTATTTCTCTTATTTCTCTTATTTTCCTCACAGTGAGGCCAGATCCCCAGTGAGCCAAGAACAGAACAGAAAGTACATCACATAGGCCATTGTACATAGTCTGAAAAATTGTGTATTTCAACAACGCTACTACAAGGGCTTGAGAGTCCAAGGCATAGTCTCCTCTCCTTTTCCAAACATTTGTTAATGTGCTTTTGTTGTCTGTATTAGTTTTTTGTTTTTTTAAATCTAAACATTTAAAACATTTTTCTCCCTAGTCACTTCCATCAAGAGTGCTAGGATAATTGTCATTCAGGAGCGTCTGCTTAGGGGACAAACTATTCAAGGCCGCTCCAAGCAGTGTTTCTCCTGTTTCAAGTCAGACTGCCAGAAAGGCACGCTGGGCGCTGCGACTCTCAGCTTTCATACAGAGCTGGCTTTTTTTTTTTTTTTTTTAACTATGCCCCATCTTCTGCTCCCAGCCTCTGCCAAGGATCAATAGACAAAATGTTCGCATGAAGACTCTCTCTGCCTTTTTTCTTAAAACTGCACTGGCAGACACCATCTGCTGTGTTCCTCACATCCCTTGCAAGGATCCAATTGACAAACTCCCGTTGGCTTCGTAGCTGGGGGGGGAACACTCTCTTGATCAACCCGCGTGCTCCTGAAGTGTTAACCATGTCTGTTTTCCCTCATGTTGTTTCACAAAGTCTGATAAATTCCCCAGCCTTAAACAAGTGCTCAAAGTATCATTTGTTGAGTGAGAAAAGAGGGGATTTATTGACTTGCACAACTGAGAGTCCAAATAGGTTTTTACTTCAGGAATAGATAGATCCAGCACACTGCCAGGAGGACCCCTCTGGGCTCCACTTTCCTGAGTTATCCCTGCCATTCTCAGGAAGATTGCGTCCGTGGCGACCAGTCACATTCATGGCCATAGTCATTCTCCACCTATCACCTCCTCAGTTCAGATAAAGAACAGCATCTCATTGCCCGAGGCCCAGGCAGGACTCTGATCAACTGGCTTAGACCACGCCCATCACAAGCCTACTCAAGTCCATCTCATCGGCCAGATGTGGGTCAAGTCCCACCCCAGAACCGAAGGGGAGGAGTTAGCTGCCTTCACTCAAAGCCTACACCTAAGAGGTCTGAGAGGACCTGTTGAACAGTACCTATGCTTTTTCCCTGTCTAAACTTCAATTCTTCGCCTCGATACTTTGCACAATCCTCAATGGCCCTGACTCTAGAACCAGAAGGTTACACGGAAACCTGAGGTCACTAGAACCATCCACGCAAGAGTCCAGCCTCATCCAGCCCAGTGACTGCTTGATCCAAGTCCTTCACACCCCTCCCCACAGCTCTGGAGTGACACAGAAGAGAAGACATCACACCCATTTTACAGCTAAATATATTGAGGCTCAACTGAACTAATGATATCTTCTTTTTCTACGTAAAAAGAATTTTATTTTATGTCTTCTTGTTGTCTCCTCATCCACCATGTGTGTAAGATGATTCTTCATAGCACGGGAGTGGAGGTCAGAGAATAGTCCTCTCTCCTCACATTTCCATGGGTTCAGAGGATCAAATTCAAATCCCCAGGCTTGTGTAGCAAGTGTCTTTCAACTGCTGAGCCGTCTCCCTGGCCCAAGTGTCTTTTTTTGCTTTGGAGATAAGATCTTGCTATGAGACCCAGGTTGATCTCAAATTAACAGTCCTCTTGCCTCCGCTGCCCAAGTGTTGGGATTGTGTGTATGTGCTGCTACTTGAGGGACTCTGTTCTTTCTTTCTTCCATGGGGGTCCTGGGTTAGGACTCAGACCATCAGCTTAGTAGCAGCAGGTGGTGGCTCAACCTGTTGATCCTTCTCACTGGTCTCAAGGATGCTTTCCTTAGGGTCATACAGGAAAGAAGCCAGTGGCAGAATGCAGGCAGAGTTCAGGCTTCCTGATAGTTGGTTCAGAAATGCACCACTGTTTTAGCAAAGACCAGGAGCACACACAGCCAAACACCTCTACCTAACTTGCTCTCCCAGTCAAACAGGGCCCGAGTCCATGGCTTGGGGACACGGGGCTCCCCAGGTTGAGTAGGAGCCACAGCAAGGCCTATTGTGGGGAGACAGGCTGTGCACAAACAGCCTGGTCCCCGGTTGAGCAAAGGTCTGGAATCCCGGTGACCCAGTGGGTGGTGATTTCCACCTGCAAGGGATGGCAGGTGTTTGACCACGCCTTCTGGGTCCCTAGCTCTTGTCAAGTAGCTTCAGCCTCCCACAGCCCTCCCTCCCCACAAACACGCAGAGATGTGTGGCTATCAGCCTCGTAGGAGCAGTAACAAGCCCTCCCACATGCAAATAAGGTTTCCCCAAAGCTCTCAGACCAAACCAATGACAAGTACTTGTTGTCAGATCTTTACCCACCCCAAAACTGTATACAAGAATCCTATCCAGAAGGATTAAAGGTGTCTGAGCCTTCTGTTCTAAGAGCTGTAATACTTGGGAAGAAGTCTGCTCTCCGGAAGCACCGCTGCCTGAAGTTCCACCGCCTCCCTTCGCAGGAACTTTCGCACCAGGCTGGGCCAGAGATCTCCGTGGAAAGCCTCTGGTATACAGTCCCACAGACCATGTGTGTTCAGGGACTCTGTGGCCACTTCCAGAGAGTCTCCTTCCTGGGCATTAGGTCCCAGGAGTTTCTGTTACCATGTTGTGGGCACTGGCATAGCATCCTGATGTGGTGTGTGTGTAGGTGACTGTCCCCATAAAGCTGCAGGACCCTCCTTGAGCCAAGTTTGGAAATCCTCAAGCTAGGACTAGCCACAGGCTCATGGCTTTCATTCAGAAGTGCAACACAGAGACCACCCCAGCTCAGGCCGCCTGAGGTCAAGCACCCCGGGCAGAACACAGTCTGCTCTGAGTGGATGGCAGCCCATTAGACTTCTGTATTCACTCTCAAGTTGTCTCGTTTCTTCCTCGTTGCAGACCTCCCAGGAAGCAGCCGTGATGATGGATTTAGATACTCAACAGGTTTATCAGAGGTGATTTCTGTGAAGGAGACCCGTGGGAGCCATCAGGCAAGGAAGGGAGAGCTGTGGCCTCTAGTTAAGACCTGATGATGTTACAGCCACGCTCCTGTGGAGCTCCGCAGCCAAAAGGCTCACCAGAGAAGACCAGCATTGAGCCCTCGCCTTGCTTCACCAATGGCTGAGGGGTGTGCCTGAATAGTCTGGTTTAGCAGGACAGCTCCGTGAACTCGACAGCGGTGTTTGAAAGGGATACGTGTGTGCCTTGTGGAGGCCTCATGACCCAGCTCATCCGTACAGATAGATGCCAGTGTCCAAGGGACTCAAGGACTCCTTCAAAGGGTACACTGTCTCCAGGATGAGCCAGGAGGTATGGGGAGGGTTGGCCCCCAACACTCTGCTCATCCCAACCCTAGCAGCACCTGATTCTCAGCTGCTGAGATGCTGTGCCCCCTGCCAGTCACGACTCTAGGGTGGCATTGTCCCTTTATCTTTGTGCTGGTTTGCCTATGCTTGGCCCATGGGAGGTGGTATTATTAGGAGGAATAGCGTTGGAATAGGTGTGGCCTTGTTGGAGAAACTGTGTCACTGTGTAGGTGGGCTTTGAGGGCTCTAGTACTCAAGCTCCGCCCAGTGCGGAAGGAACCTCCTCCTAGCTGCCTGCAGAGGTCAGTCTCTCCAGGTTGCCTTCGGATCAAGATGTAGAACTCTCAACTCCTTCTCCAGCACCACGTCTGCCTGCACGTTGCCATGCTTCCTGCCGTGATGATAATGGATTGAACCTCTCTGAACCTGTAATCCAGCCCCAATGAAATGTTTGTCTTTACAAGAATTGCCTTGATCATGGCATGACTTCACAGCAATGAAACCCAACTAGGGCAATCCACCAGGGATAACAATAAGTAGCTGTCTGACATAGGGGGCTGGAGGATGCCGGTGTCCATGCTAGGCCTGTGATGAAACAATCAGAAAGACCATGTCTGCTTCCCCACCTCTTTCTCTTTCTCCCTCTCTCAGAGAGGGTATTTGTAACCCAGGTGGCCTTGAACTCATGATCCTCCTGCCTTAGCCTCTAGTCTACTGAGATTACAGACATCACAGCCCAGTCTTCAGGACTATCACAGAACTCTTGTGCAGCGAGAACACTGATAAAAATCCCATAGCCTTTCCACTTATCCTTCCATCATGGGCACCTCTCTGTTACCACGGGGGTGTCCCTCCTGATTCCTACACGCTTCTCCATCTGACTGTGTGCCTTAGAGACAAGCTTAAGAGGTCATTGGTGGCTTTGATTTCAATGACCTCTTCCTAATGGTCAGTTCCATTATTTCCTCGCAAAAGGATTCCAGTTTGGTTTTCAGGGACTGGATGGAGAGCCAGGTGTGGTGATGGTACCAGTATGCAGGAGGCTCAGATGGGAAGAGCGAGTTATAGAACAACTAAGTGTTAATGTGTCCTACAATGGAAGGTGACAGAAGCCGAGGGCAGGGGACATGACTCGCTTGCTGGCAAGCCTGAAGCTCTGAGTTCAGCCTTGGGGATGAACACATTGTTAGGAGAGAACCGACTCTCTCAAGTTATCCTCTGACTTGCACATAACAAGTCATGTGCGTACATGCACACACACACATACAGAGTTAACTAAAGTTTCTTAAAAAGCCAGCATATCTGATAGACCTTAACCACCCCCGACTGTGTTGAATTCTCTCTCCACCTTTCTGGCAAGGACCCCATTCTCCTGCCATTGCACCTCTCAATTCTCAGGGGTCAACGCCATTTCCCCTATCTTTCTTCCCTCCCTAGTTCTGTGGCATGCACAACTGATCCCTGTACATGGACTGAGAGCAGCCAGACAACTCAAGGG
>LR749490.1:626956-727195 GCA_902729485.2 Mus minutoides | reverse complement strand
TATATATATATATATATATATATATATATATATATATATATACATATATATATATTTTTTTTTTCATGATTTAAAATCTATTCTTTGAGAGTCTCACACATGCATACAATATATTTCAATTAGATTTATCCCCTTCCTCTCCTCTGATTCTTCCCAGATCCTCCCATCCCCCTCCCAACTTCATATCCTATTTTTAAAAATAATCCACTGAGTGCAACTGATGCTGTACAGGTGTAGGCTTAGAATTTTTCAAAACCTACTTTAATAAGGGTTCTTAAATGCTTCAACCTCTCTTCTAGCCCACCAGCCAGAAGTAGGGGAAAAGAAAGGTTAATAGGAAAAGGGGGTTGTGGACCTGTTTAGAGGTAGTTCTTTGGGGGTGATTCCAAACTTCATTGTTAGGATATCTGCAGTCCAATCCAAAACATCAAACACGAATCAGTGGCAGCAGCTTGACCATGAGGCCTTGCTGAATTAAGAGTCCACAGAAACAGTAAGAAACAGCCACGTGAGTTACCTGGCACATTTCTCACGAACCAGCAAAGAATTGCAAGGTGAACCAGCAAAGAATTGCAAGGTGAACCAATGCAAGAGCATTGTTGTTCTCTGTCTGCTGGGTTATACTTAAACTCTTTCCAAACACCATGTATCCTCTCAAGCGTCTGCTTCAGCAAAACATCCTGTCATAAGACAGCTTCCAGAAAAACATCACATGGCGCTGAGTCTCCAAAGAAACCAGGAGTTTCTACTTCACGCATGTATGCATCAGTGTGGAGCTGCTTTCTAGAGCATGGTCAAACTACCCAGGAGCCCACCCCTAAAGAAGACAGATTCTGCCTCCCTGGCAATGGCTGCACGTCTAAACAAATTATCACGCCACGGACTCAGTCTCAAGCTTTGTCTGGCATAGAGCCGAGACACTGGGAATTTCTTTAAAGTCAGGGTCCCGCTATGCAGTTCTGGCTAGCCTAGAACTCCCAGAGCAGGTTGTGGCAATCTTTCTAATTCTGCCTTCTGAGTGCTGGGATGACAGATGTGCTCAACCACACCTGGCCAACTTTTCTTGCTGGACAAGCAGATGTTTTAGGGAGGCAACATAACCTCACAGGAAGCCCAGGGAAAGGATCCCCTCCAATACATTGACCCCTCTGAATTTACTTTTCCCATGGGCCTGTCAGAGCCTTGGTCATCTTCCTAACTCCATCTACCTCTCTTTGTGTGGATCAGACTTTCCAGAATTGTCCATGGTGACTTATTCTGCTATCACTTCCAATGGCCCCTCTCAGTGACCTGAACTCTGTGCTTGAGCAGTCTATGTAATCAATCATTCTTATCTTTCTTATGCTGTCTTCCAGTCGTCCCTGTTGAAGTGATCCTTTATGTTGATTCAATCATGGCCAATCCACCCCTCCACCCTCTGTGCTGAGCAGGCTGCAGGGAGAACACTTTCTGTTCTGTTGGATGAGTGTCCACAGCAGAGCTGGCCATGGGTGGGATCTAGTCACTAACTGGCGAAGAACAAGCCTAGGTCAAGTTTAACATCTGGGTTGTGACTGTGTCTGGGGGATGATTTCCAAGTGTCAAGGCCAAGGCTCGTGGGACCGGCCACAACAGGCTGCGGTTGCAAAGCTCACCGTGTCACCTTCTCCACCGTACAGCATTGTGTGCCAGTGTTCAAGGGGGACATCAACTGCAGCAGAGTGAATGACTGGGAGGAGGCAAGGTGTTGGATCCGCTCAATTAGCACCCCAAAACCTATCATCACTCATAATCTGCCTGAGATAAATCATAGGCAGGTAATTATGATGTCAGGCCAGGTACCAGAGAGAAGTTTAAAAATAGCAATCAAGGAACTTCCTGGCTAATTCAAATCCATCCTCACTCCCTCCAGGGGACAAAAGTGCCTGGGCTGGAGAGTTGACCAGGCAGAGAGAAATGTGATTGCTTCATGCAGAATGGGGACTTCTGGATTTAATGTTTCTCTTTGTCAGGTTCCAGAATAGTGCACCTGTCAGAAATGAAATCAATGACCACCCGTCTGAAGTAAATCATTTTTTATCCCCCTCTGTGGTACTAGGGATTGAACTTAGGGGTCTTGCAGTTGCAAGGCAAGCTCTACACAGCTGAGTCTCACCACCAGCCCCTCACCAGTGGGTCCTAGGCGAATGTTCTATCACTGAGCCATACCCTAAAGCTAGCAGATTGCAGGCAAATGCTCTCCCACTGAACTATATCACCAGCCCTCTTTTTACTTGGCTTGATAGGATCTCCTTACATTTCCTATGCTATTCTTAAACTTGCGTAGTAAACTAAGCTGGCTTTGAACTTGGACTCTTCCTGTCTCAGCTTTTAGAGTAGCTGGAATTATAGGCCTAAACCATCAGGTTCTGCTCCAAAGTAAATCTTATGGCAGAGATGTTATACGCCCTAGATGCCAAGTCCAAACTGCTCAGCCTTCACCAGGCTATACCCACCTTGACTCCAGCCTGAAATCAGGGATATAAAACTTCTTATTTTATCCCCCCATGGCCCTGGGCCCATTTGCTTTCCTTTCCAGTATGTGACCTCTCACCTAATTGCCAATCGAGGCCCAACTTAAGTCACTTAGCCTTCTTTGCTCCAGGCTTGTCCCATGGAAATCCCACCTCCTGTCCCTTTCCCCAAAAAGCCAATGCCAGGATTATCTCCCCCTGAGCTGCCAGAGTATGGACAGCTCCAGATTGTGTCAAAGAGTTGTTCTCAACCACTGCAACCTGTCAGGCTCCTACCTCAGACTTTCGAGTAACTGGAATTACAGGTCATGTACCACCAGGCTGCCTGGTCTGCCATGTAACAGAAACCACTTTGGACTAACTTCAAGAAGGGGTCAGTTCGTTTGGAAAATGATGGACGTAAGGATGGTCTCTTTGAATAGCAGGGGCAGAAACATTCAAGCCATGCTTCAACACAGAAATGTCCTCCTACACATGGGTGCGTTTCAACATTTAGTCCCCAGCTGGTTTCACTGTTTTGGAAGGTTGTGGAACTTTGGGGACATGGGGCCTGGCTTGCAGAAGTAGGCCACTGGGAGCAGGTTTATGAAGTTTATATTCACTTATCATTGTTACCTGCTTCCTCTCTGTCCTGTCCACTATGTTTTAATGATATGAGGAATCTTCACTGTCCCTCCTAGGCCTCCTCTTTTATAATGGATTGAACTCTCTCTGAAACCATGAACCAAAGCCAACCTTCCCCACCTTAAGGTCTTTCTGTTGGATATTTGTTCATAGAGAGGCAAAACTAATGCAATCTCTGAGCCAAGCAGACTCTGACCAGGGTAGGCTAGGTAAAGGCAGCACTGGATACAGACACAGTCTCCAGGTTCAGGCAGACTTTGATGGTGATGTCTCCGAACTCTACACCACGGTGAGTTTGTTGCTTGCACCTGTCCAGTGCAGAATCCTTAGGATATGTTGGATACTGCTTCTGCGTTTCAGACAATGGTCCCAGAGCTAGTTTCACCAGGGCCTGATTGTTTAACCAGAGGCCCTGTACTCAGCCCGATTGCTATGGCCACAGGACAGCCATGCTGTGATGAACATGGACCCTGGCTTATATGCTGCCCCCTCTAGGGTACCTACCATATGGAAGTGAAGACTCTCACTAGTGGATCAGGACCCCTAGAAGGAAGGATGAGTGCTGGGTATTTCCAATCTAACTCACACCACGAACTCAAACTAAGAGAACACTAATGAATTCAGAGAAGTCAGAAGTCAGGTATGGAAATCTTTCTCTTCCATGACCTGGCTCTGAGCATACACACGGCTCTTAGTACTATCAGCCGTGATCACTGGTAGAATCCAGCTGGCAAAGTCTCAGTCCCAATCGTGGTAGCCAGGACCTGGCCTTGAGTAAAGGGTTTCCCCCCAAAACATAGGCACACTATTGGAAACTGCTATATTGTGAACATTGGACCAGCAAGATAGCTCAGTGGGTAAAGGGGCTTGCCACGAAGCATGATGGCCTAAGGTTAAACCTGGGCCCCATGTGTTGGAAAAAGAGAACTGACCCCCAACAAGTTATCCTCTGGCCTACACATGTGTCCTGTGGCACATACCCTAGCACTCCTCCCCAAATGTAATTTAAAGTTTTTAAGAGGTGACTGTTATTCCTGCTATAAATCTGGTCTGAATGAGAAATGTTCCCCCCATAGGCTCACACATGTAAACACTTGGTTCTTGGTTGGTTACACGTTTGGGGAGGTTGTGGAACATTTAGGAGGTGGCGCCTTGCTGGAGGGAGTGTGTCCCTGGAAGGTGATGGGGGAAGGGAGGGCTTAGCGTGTTTATTACTATCTCTGCTCTGTGTTTGTAGTTAAAGACCCTGTAACTCAGTTTCCTGCTCTGTCCACCTCCTGCCGTGACCCCATTCTCTGTGATGGACTCTCCCACCATTATGGACTCTCCCTCTGGAATGTGCAAGCCCAAACAAAGTCTTCCTTTTATAAGTTGCTTTGGGTTATGGAATTTTATCACAGCGACAGAAAAGTAACCAGTGCTCCTCGCTCTCAAGCCCCTGCCCCAAAGTAAAAGTGCTATCAATTTCCTTTTAATATCACTAGTATGTAGTGTAGTTCCACAGTGATGACCTGCCTGCATAGAATACTGCTCTTGGTGTGTCCCTACTGTGGCTTAGAGGCAGGGTGCAAGCAAAACCACGGCAGGAATGGCACGGGCAGGGAGGTTACCTGTAAGAAGTAGTTGACCACTTTCTCCCTTCTCTAGGGTTAGGAGGAAAGAAATTATGTGGCTTTACCTCTGATCTCCAACTGGCTGAATCTAAATGGCGTTGTCTTAGGGATAAGTCCCCAGGATGCCCTCCTTCTCCAGCTCCAATGGCTCCTGCACTCTGAAAACAACCATGATCCTTCGTCTTTTCTTTTGTTTTGTTTTTGTATTTTGTTCTTCCAGACAGGATTTCTTTGTAGATTTGGCCGTCCTGAAATCAGCTCTGTAGACTAAGATAGCCTTGAACTCAAAAAAGACTGGCCTGTCTCTCAAACTCTGGGATTAAAGGCATGGACCATTTGTCTTTTGAGACAAGGTCGTACTGTGTAGCCCAGGCTGGCCTCAACTTGCTGATCTTGTTTCAGCCTCCCCAGTGCTAGGGTGACAGGTGTGTCCCACCACGCCATGCTAGGAATGCTTCCCACACTCACTGTAAGATCCTGCAAATGCCATTTGATTCCCTCGGACTTGTACCTTCCTGCCCTTGTATCTTCTCCTTTTCACCCCTGACTTCTGCCCTACTGGAGCCTGGGTTCCCGATGATGTTCCTTGACATTTCCAGGCTGCCTGGTTCTCACTAGGCCTTCTCTTCCCATCATGTCCACCTAGACACCTGCATGCCCCACACATTGCCTCCTCCATGACACAAAGCAGAGGTGGCTACTTCTGCCTCAGCTCCACCTCCCCCCAGTTCCCCTGACTCCATAGGCACATGCCGACCTGACCTGCCTGTGCTAACCGTGAGACTCTCCAACTCTCAGCTGTTCCCTCTCTAGGCTCAATGGCTGCTGCCCCGGGAGCGGGAGCCGCAAATGGTGAGCTGCGTGATGAATGCAACCCATTACAGAATGGGCCAAGCTTCTTCCCAGCCCTTGTTAGGCTCTGACATCAGGAAACAGGTTCATCTTTTATGGCGAGTGCTGCGACACCCACAGGTTGGGGGGGGGGTGTCCTTAGGAGCTGAGCATGACAGTATACAGCTGTAATACAGCACCCAGGAGACAGAAGCAGGAGGCTCAGGGGTTCAAGGCCAGCCCTGTCTACAGAGCTTCTCAGAACAAATCAGTAAACAAACAAGGCCAAAACAAAAAAAGCACAAGCACATGGAGAATTTGAGAACAAAGCCAAGAAAACCTCCCCCGGCAGCAGGAATCACTTAACAGGAGCTGGCAGCACATTCCGCCTCAGCATGAGCCTGAATAAGATCCCAGCCCTGGAGGATTCTCTCAAGATGGAAGGCAGTTCTGGGATGTCTTCTCCAATCGTGCCTGTGCTTCAGACAGAAGCGTCTGGAATATCCAGGATTGCTGCAGTGGGAGTCTTGAACTCCAGAGCCCTCGGGCGGGGCTCATCTCTGAGGCCTCATTGAGAAACTGCAGGTGAAACCTCTGTCCAGACATCAAAAGCGAGGGGCTGGTACAGTAAGACAGGATAAACTAAAAACTAAAAAAACAAACAAACAGACAAAAACACAAGGCAAAGATTTAAAAAGGAAATTATCATTCTTGGCAGATGATATGTTCATATTTATTTAGAAAATCCCAGAGAATTAATTGCAAAACTACCAGGTAGGCTTAGTGATGGGGCGTCTCATGCCTTGATACTAGCACCTAGGGAGACCAAGGTGTGAGGATTTCAAGCCACCCTAGGCTTCATAACAAGGCAGTCTCAAAACCCCCAAACCAAAATAACAACAAAAACCAATCATCATCATCAAAATACAACCCAGAAAGATCCATAGCTTTCCCGCGTGCTGAGGACGTACTGGCTACTAGGCTACTAGATGTAAAGGAATAAAAAACTGTCATCCAAGCTGGGCGTGGTGGCGCACGCCTTTAATCCCAGCACTCGGGAGGCAGAGGCAGGTGGATTTCTGAGTTCGAGGCCAGCCTGGTCTACAAAGTGAGTTCCAGGACAGCCAGGGCTATGCTGAGAAACCCTGTCTCGAAAAACCAAAATAAATAAATAAATAAACTGTCATCCACACACCGATAGAGTTTGTGCTGGTTCATTTTAACTATTAACACAACCTAGAATCACAGAGGCTGAGTGTTATTAAATACAATGGCAGTGAGGGGTGACCTGGGGGGGCCCATACCAAGGTGTCCCCCTGAGAAATTATGCCATGCAACAGAACTGGTATAAAGAGGATTTATTTGGGGAAAGAGAGGGGAGTGAAGGCCTGGAGAAGGGGTAGAGGCAGGCAGACGGGGAGCAGAGCCATGAGGGCAGAGAAGCGGGAAGGACAGACTGGGAGAGAGAGAGATTAAGTCTGGCCAAGAATGCAGGAGAATAGAGAGAGCTGGGGTAGCAAGCAGAACTTTTATATGCTGTCCCCAGTCCCACCTGGCCGGGGCAGGTAATAACATCAGATGATGACATAAGCGGTTGTTGGTCCCTGGGAGGAGCCTAGCAGAATCGCCTGTAAGACAGCCTAAGTGTGAGGTCATGTAGATCAGACTGGCCCGCGTGTATGTCTGTGGAGGGTTGCCTTGATTGTTAGTCATGGACCTAGGGCTGAAGGAGAGGCGAGATCGCAAGCAGAGGAGCAAGCAGGCAGATTGGTTCTCTCTGCTCTTGCCGGTGAAGGTGAATACAGTGTGACCAGCCTGTCTCAAGTTCCTGCAATAAGGACTGAAACTTGAAACCATAAGCCAAATAAACACTTTAACCCCCCACCCCCATATTGCTGTTGGTCAGTATATTTTACCACAGCAATGGAGAAGAAACTAGAATGAAGCTATAAATCATACAGATGTAACAAAAAACATGGTAGACGCATATGAAGAAAGGCAAACAACTAACAGACAATGCTTTAAAAGGACCAAAAGACGTGCCTCTTTATTAAAGAGCTGGCCCCACCGCCCGAAACAACGCCCTATTGAAGATACTATTTTCTTCTAAATTTATCAGTGTCTTTTTTGTTTTAATTTTCATTTCAAATCCTTAAAGTCCCAAAAATATTCCCATGGGCGATTGAAAGGAAATGGGGAAATTCATGGGGCAAAACAGATGCCGCTGGGCTGAGGGGCGTGGCCACGCCCATGTGCTACTTACTGATGACCTGTGTGCCTCACCCTGTGGAGACCAGCTCCTCCCCAGAAAGATCCTGCTCTATCTACTCTAGCCCCGAAGGAACACGGAAGACACATTTCCCTGCCACTCTTGGGTTTCTTCATTTGTCATTGGAAGCATGGCTAGGGCCACAACCTTCTTCAAAAAGGGAACCTGGAAGTCCAGTTTCTCAGGAGGACTGTGTGGACCAGACCAGAGATGGAAGGCCCAAGAGGAAAAAACTATCTATGCCATGTGGGTCTTTGCTATGTGCTAAGGGTGTCTGGCCATTGATCTACTACAGAGGTGTGGACAGACAGATCTAAGTCTAGACAACAAATGACCCAGAAACTTGGCTCCTCCTGCCTGAGGCCTCCATGCTAGATCTGGATTCATTTTGTCGCAGAATTCATGGCAGGGCAGGCAGGGAGCTGCAGGCTTTTTCGCCTTGTAGCCGAGGTTACTCACAGATTCATGGGCCCCATAAACCCGCGCCCTATTTCTGCTCTAATTGAGGCTATTTGTATTGTGACTAAAATAATCAGAGACAATTTTATGGGTATATTTTTAAAAATAATTATGTCCCATATATTTAAGTTATATAACGGCAGTGGCAATTTAGTTAGGCTCCCCAGGGTCCCTAGCTTAAAGGGCCTATATTGGGGGACCCTCACCTGGTCTTCAGTGTCCTGCAAGCTCCCCAAATATCTCAAGCAGAAGTGATGTTGACTGATAATAGGGCCCTAAGGCCTGAGGCATAGTTGGGGTTCTTCCTGGGAACATGTAGTAAAACAGGGTCAGCCATGCCTGCCCAGTGACCCTAGAATGCTATAGGATAGTGGACAAGAGGGGGCGCTGGGGAACACTCCTAGACCTCTGGCCTTTACAGTGGGCATCTGTACTTTATCACTCACCATAGAATCTTTCGTTTTCTCCTCACCACATTCCCCTCTGGCCTTTACAGTGGGCATCTGTACTTTATCACTCACCATAGAATCTTTCGTTTTCTCCTCACCACATTCCCCCCACCCTCTGTCCCTCATTCTATGTCTCTCTGCTTCTGCAGCTGCTGTAGGGACTCAACTCTGGAGTAAGCCAATCAGAGCATCGCATTCCCCAGTCAAGGTGATTGGATCAAACCTAACCATGTGACTCATTCTGAGCCAATGAAACAACAGCTTTTCATTCCATCCCATTTACTTTTGAGTCAATGACAATCTAAAACCAGGGACAGCCATTTTGTCCTTACGTGGAGCTAACATGGAGAAGAGCTAGGCAGAGAGACCTGGCACAGAGACGATCCTGATGGAATATCTGGGCATTGAGACCTGGAGGATTGGCTGTGTGCGGCACTCCCCGTTTTGGTTCAGCCTGTTGAGGCGAGGCTTTTGCCATCACATCGAACATCTATTGCAATGACTTGAGCAACCGTCCATTTCTCAAGCAGCACAGAGAGAGATGGACCCGTCGCAATGGCCACACATGGAAGCTACCTGTACAAGTTACCAAGCGCAGCGCTTGCTCTGAGGAACTGCGCAATAAGCAGTGGCTCTGACTTCCAGGGGCTGGGTGTGGAAAAAAGAACCTTGAGGAGATACCACAGTCCAGGAAGAGGCCCCGCCTTAGCAGACCCCCAGTGGACAGGAGCACTTTTCCACAGGCTAAGCCTATTGATTGCACTCAGCCAAGGCCCCTTACTGTGCCAAGTCAATTCTGCATTGATCCTCTGTACAAAGCGCAGGCTAAAAGGAATGCCTGGGGCAGTGGGAAGAGGGTTACACCCCACCATATTTGGATCTAAGTTTGGATAGTGGACTGGGGCTTTGGTCACAGTGGGAGGTCTCGTGCCTCTTTAGCAATCACTGCACTCTGTGTTCTGTATACCCACGAGTCTGCAAATACCCTGGGCTCCTGCACACACAGCTAAGTGGTGTGTAGCCTGCATGCCCATCAGCCACTCAGAACTACCAGGCGCAGCAGGCCAGGAGGACATGCAAACTCCCAAGGCTCCGAGCAGATGCTCTCTTCCTCAACAGCCTTGGCCGCCACATCAGTCAAAGCCACTAACAGGGCTGCCCCAAGAAAGCTGCCTCATTGGTTTCCAACCCTGTAATTCTGGGTGATGAGGGTCTCAGGGACAGCCACCTCTGTCCACATGTGGGAACGACACTTCATTCCCTATAGTTTATCTGATACATCTCCCGTCTGGCTAGACCTTCAGCCAGCTCTCAGAGCCCCAAGACTCCTGGATGCATGATGTAGTACAGACACAGAAGCCTGTATACAAGCATGCTCCCACACTGGCATAAATGGACACAAGTATACCTTTACATAGAGGACGAGCCCCCAAAATGTTAGGTCCATGAAAAAAGACCCCACTCGAGTCTCAGGAGTTGGCGTACACAAGGAATCACGAAAGACCATCTTGATGTAATATACATGAGGGAGGTTTATTCACGGAGCTCCGCGGGACAACGCCCCACCCATGCAAGAGGTGGAAGAGTCGACCACGAGGCTCGAGAATTAGAAGTTTATATAGTAAAATGGAGTGGGGGGGGTTGGGAAATTGGCGCGGTTTCACATGATTGGCTAGTTCAAACATCAGCAAGAGCCCTAGGTAGCAGCTTGAGGTAATAGCTAACTCTAAGAGACAAGGGGGCGCCAGGGTGGCCAGTTTTTCATCCTGGCCAGTTCTTCAATGGCTACTTACATATATGCACACCATCATATATACATGTACATACTACCCACATATGCATACATTCAAATGTGTACACATATACACATTCTTACAGATACACAGCATACATGCTTACAATACACTTTTATGTTCACTTACACATGTGCATGCATCTACACATGTACGTTATCATGTGCATATACCAGCATGCTTACATTTATATATATATATATATATATATATATATATATATATATATATATATATATGCATTCATGTATGCACACAAGCAATATACTCTCACATGCACATAAACACAATCATACGTATATATATATGTGCACACATACGGACATGTTCATACAAATGTACATTCACATGTACATATACACATCCCACTCATGGCCACACACATATCCACATATCAACATCTCACATACACATGTGCACCACATATGTACATACACATATGCATGTGCACACACATGCACACATGTACACAATACAGTGATCACATATGAACACATGCTCAAGCTCACTCACCTACACACACACTTTCACATATCCATGCACCATACACCTGACCCTCAAGTGTACACATGCACATTCTCACAGGTACACATATATATACTAACTTATAATCACACTCACACATGCCATTACACATGTACAAATACTCTCAGTTCACATGTGCACATACATGCAAGTGTACACACATTCTCACATGTGTATACAGTTTCATATATGAACAGACCAATACATATGCACAATCTCACACACACCAGCACAATCATACACATTCCAACATGCTTGCTGTTCTTGCCAGTAGCAGAGTGGAGAGGACTAGGACCCTTCATGGCATTCCATAGGACCCACACACTCTAGGCACTGTCCGTTGCCAGCTTGGGAGAACAACCACTGCTTGTGACTGTGCCCTCCCCACTCATCAAGGTCCCAGCATTCATTGTTTCTTATAAATATTGACCCTCACCTATCCTATAGAAGGACAGTCTCCTTGCCCATGCCCGGGAGCCTGACTAGAAGGCCTCTGGTTTCCTGCATCCTAAAATCAGACCACAGATGGTCCAGCTACCTTCACTGGCCTAGGCAAGGGAGTTCAGAGAACAGCTGGCCCAGGAGGACATAAACCTTGTCACAGGAAGAAAACAGATCCAGGAGAGCCTCAGCTACAGCCCCAGGGTGTGTGGTGATGGTGTGTGAGGGGCACACTCTGCCCTCTGGGTTATATACTTTCCCTTTAGGAGTAGGATCCCAGAGGGGACAGCCTGACTGTGGACACCCCCTACTGTCTTTTAGCATTGACCTGAATATCTCTTCCCCAGTGATCATGACCACAGAGGTCACCAGGCATCACCCCCTCCCTCTGGGATGCCCTCTGCCTAATCTTCCACAGAGCCAGACAATTATTATTTGGTTGCTAGAATGTCTTACAGGCTCATGCACTTGAACATTTGGTCCTCAGCTAAAGGAAGCTTTGTGTCTGGGAAGGTTGTGGAACCTTTAAAAAAAGGCCTCTCTGTAGGAAATGTGCCATGGGATGGGGGCTACCTTGAGGGCTATAGCCAACCTTTCGTGTCTCCTGAGCCACTGAGATGTGAAGCATCCCAGCCCTGGGTTTGTGCCACCATGAACTCCAACAGTCGTTCTCTACCAAGATGGTCCTGAGTCAAAATCAACCCTTCATCCCTTGAGGTTCTTCTGTCAAGTATTTTATCACAGCGAAGTGCAAGGTAAATAACACACCCACTGTTGGCACACTCAGGGCAGGTGGTGTCCCCTGGGGTACTTCACAGGGTCTCTCCCTCTCATTGTCACTGTGGCTACAGGGCATGTGTCTACCAGACCTTGACAGCACCCTAAGCACATACCAGTGCACTCTTTGGCGACCTCGCCACCCTAGTGTCACTGTTCCAACACAACCCCACTGAGAGATCCCTGGGTTTCCCAACCTTAGCCGGGCTCCTATGCTCTTCCCAAACTCCAAAGTGACAGGATTCAAAGAAAGACAAGATACCTGGAGGACCCAGACAAGCCAAGGCGTTTACCTGCGGAAGACCACATCCCTGGTCCTCCTCTGGCAGGAGGCCTGGATGGGGACAGAAGTTCCTCTAAGGGGGCATTGCTACATTGTGACCTTAAGGGTGGACATAGAGTCAGGCCTGCAAGAATACAGAGCCCCAGGGTATTGCTTCTGGGCTTGTGATGTGGGCCTTTGGGAAACATTGTTCCTGTCCTCTGCCGGTGCTGCTGAGCTGGTCTAGATAACCTGGAAACATGCAGAAGAAAGAGGAAGGGAGGGACTTTGGCAGGCAGATAACTTTTCTGTAGTCTGGAGCTTGGGGAGATCCTATGGGTACCCAGCTGGTAGAGGCTGTTAGATAGACTGGCAGAGAACAGTCAGGCCTGTGCCCCACGGTCATGAATGGGCTAACTCCTGTGAGGACTCCAGAAGGCTGCTGCTAGGACCTCTGAGGTGGTGTTCCTAGACACTCCCTTCCTGTCTTAGTTAGGGTTTTACTGATGTGAACAGACACCATGACCAAGGCAAGTCTTATAAAAAACAACATTTAATTGGGGCTAGCTTACAGGTTCAGAGGTTCAGTCCATTATCATCAAAGTGGGAGCATGGCAGCATACAGGCTGTCATGGTGCAGGCAGAGCTGGGAGTTCTACGTCTTCATCCAAAGGCTGCTAGTAGAAGACTGACTTCCAGGCAACTAGGGTGAGAGTCTTAAGCTCACACCCACAGTAACACACCTACTCCAACCAGGTCACACCTATTCCAACAAGGCCACACCTCCAAATGGTGCCACTCCCTGGTCCAAGAATATACAAACCATCATACCTCCCCTACTCCAGGTTTGGAGGAGGTACTGAAGGCCAGAGGTGATGTGTCTGCTTGAAGTTCCACCACGAGAGTCCAGAACCCAGGCCTCTCTTTGGGCATGCTAGCCTCTTGAATCATAGCCCCAAATCACTTCCTTCTTCAGCCCACAGTTTTCCTCATAAACAAAATGAGGCCTTGGGTCATGTGATGCTTAATATTTTTGCCAACCTGATAGGATTAGAGTCATCTCAGAGGCAAGCCTAGAGGCAAACCCATGAGGGATTATCTAGATTAGGTTAGCTGAGGTGGAATGGTTCACCTTAACTGTGGGTGATAGCATTCCCTAGGCTGCCAGCCTTAACTGAATGGAAAGGAGAAGGCAAGTGAGCTCCCTGGCTGGAGATGCCATGTGACCAGATGCCTCAGGCTCCCGATGCCATGACTCTTCACCCATGATGGATTGTACCCTTCCAACTAAGAACCAAAATAAACTCTTCTTCCTTTCAATTGCTTCAATTGCTTCTTGTCCGTTATTTTGCCGCAGCAATGAGAAAGGGTAACGAGACATGGCTCGCACGACCTTTACTGCACGTTGTGGCTGGGAGTGAGCAGTGGCTCCCCTCTGCCCCGATGCTCAGTACACAGACCTTTTAAAACCGTGGCTCTCCACCTTCCTAATGCTGTGACCCCTCAATACAGTTCATCTTGGTGTGCTGACCCCCAACCAGAAAATTATTTTAGTTGCTTCTTCATAACTGTAATTTTGCTACTGTCCTGAGTCATAGTGTAAATATCTGATATGCAGGATAGCTGATTATGTGACCCCTGCGAAAAGGTAGTTCGACTCCCGAACAGAGACCCAAGGGTTGAGAACCACTGTTTTAAAACATGAGCTCTGGGTTAGGCCAGTGAAATGGCACAGGAGCTAAAGGTGCTTGCTGCCTGCCAAGCCTAAGGTCCTGAGTTCAATCTCACAGATTCACATGGTGGAAGGAGAGAACTGGCTCCCCCCAAAATTGTCCTCTGGACTTCACATGTACACCATGATGTGTACCCCCACACCCACAAATCTACACACAAAGAAATGGGAAAAAATTAAATTAGCTCCATGAGGCTCTGAGATATAGCTCCCTGGAAGAGTGCATACACAGGGCTCTGAGTTCAGTCCCCAACATTGATTTAAAAAAAAAAAAATTAGTCCTCTGAATTATAGAGGGAATGCCTACTTGCTTGTTAACATACTTCAATCAGTTAAAAAAAAAAAAAAAAAAAGAAAGTAGAGCCCGAAGTGTCTGTCCCCTATCCTCCAAAGCCTACCTCTACTAGGTCCCATGTGATCTCGAGGATGTGTTTCTGCTTTAACAAATCCCCTATCAGAGTCCCATCTCCCTCTACCCATCAGCCACTCTTTCTATAGGACAAAGGAGAGGACACAGATGAGCCAAGGACAGCCCTGAGCTCAGGCCTGGGAATCCCTCACCGTGTCAGCCCCTGCCCACACCAGTCCCTCCGAAGCATCACTCAGTTCCCCCAGCCATGCCAGCCCCCTACTGCTGTACCCATCGATACTAGCTCATTATTCCGTCCTGTCTGCCTCGGATGCCGCAGAGTGACAGCTGTTCCTTGTTTAATTACTGATGGGCTGAGGCGATGCCAACCCATGAATAAAATTACAGTTTTTCTGCAATGCAAATGCCGGCAAACTCCTCGGGCGGAGGCTCTGTGAGGTGCGGCGTCTTTTGATTGGCTGGAGGCGTTTAATGAGGAAAGTTGTATTACATTTTTAAAAACATTAGTAATGATGCAATTCACACACCTAAAGATTTATATAGCGCCACAAACGAAGAGCAGGAGGGAAGAGGGGAGTTATTTATAACTCAACTCCCTCCTGCTCTCTGATTGCAATTGTTTTAGGGAGCCAAGAATCTTTAGCTGATAATTGCTTTAATGATAAATGTGGGAACCTAGGCCCAAAAATATCTGAACTGTCCCTAAAAGGTGAGACGCTCATAAATATGAGATTGGAATGAGTGGACTCGGTTGAGGGTGGTGAAGGGAGGTGTGTTCTTTAAGGCTCCTGAGATACGAATGAATGGCCGACAAGCCATGTTGGCAGTGAGTCTGGCTTTGGTAGGTGCCCACCAAGCACCAGTTTGGCTTCTGGGGACCAACTAAGGGATGTGACTCCTCCCACGAGAATGCTTCTCCTGTTACCGAACTCATGCCCCTGCAGCTGGAAATCCCATCGGAGTTAAAGCTGGATGATAACAGTTTCAACTTGGCTATCTGAGTTGCACAGACTTGAACACAGAACATCTGCTTTGATTTTCCCTTTTGCTTAGAAATTGGAGCCTGCTGCTGAAGCACCTTGTGATGACCAGGGGTTGAGAGGTGCTACTTACTTCCTGGATGAGGTCTCTAGGCAGATCCTGCTCCCCGGGACATGGTTGAATTTGGAAAACTGCGTAGCAGAGGGGAGAACTGCCCAGGTCCTCATCTCTAAACAGAACAGAACCAACTTCAACTTAACACTGGTGGTGGATATATTTGCACCTTGATCCTGTCGGCATATATTCACAAAGGGCTTACTCTAAGCCAGGCTCCGTGAGATAGTCAAGGCACGGGAGACATAACCAAGTCTCACTAGTATTCAGCATGACAAGGACAGTATCACGGTTTGAATCCAAAGTGTCCCCAATCAACTCCTAGCTTGTGGTGATCTTGAACTATAAAGGAAAGGGGAAGGCTAGAAGTTAGAAAGCTAAAAGTTGGTGGGACGCAAACAACTCCGGGCGCAAGGAATACAAGCTGCGGACTTCCTGTCCAGTCAGGGTGTTGTTGGTTTGAAGGCTGGGGTGAGATGGAGTGTGGCTGAGGAGAACGCTCTCCTCATTGAGGTGCTTTCTGCAGCTCAGAGCACGGATGGGTGGTGGAGGCATAGCCAGCAGGCAGCTAGAAGGTCAGTCCTTGAGTCTGCTCCCCTTTCCTTCGAGGTCTCTAGCCTGTTTGGCAAAGGGTCTATTCTAGCTAGGTTTGAAATGTCAACGTGCCACAACTGAAAATCCCCTGGTGGTGGCGAGGGAGGGGGAGCCCAGATGAGGAACTGTCTAGATCAGCTTGGCCTGTGGGCATGTCTGTGGGGACTTGATTGTTAATTGGTGTAGGAATACCTATCCCACTTTCCGTGGACGGCACCTTTCCCTGTGTTTGGGGTGGGATGGGAGGAGGTGCCCCGAACTATATAGAAAAGGAGAAGCTAGAGGCAAGCAGGCAGGCAGCGTGGGTGTGTGTACTCCTTTCTCCCTGCTTTCCACTGTGGATGTGCTATGCCCAATCATCACAAGCTCCTACCACCGGGACTTTTCTGCAACCGTAATCTGGCATTGTAAGCCAAATAAACCCTTTCTTCCCTAAGTTGCTTCTGGTCAGGGTATTTTATCATAGCCACAGAAAGGAAATTATAATGGGGTACTTTCCTGCAGCAGGGGCTCAGAAGGAGAGCGAGGAGAAGGATTTCCAGCAAGCAGTAGAATGCCATCAGTGTCTTACCCCGCTTGAGTATGAGTCTTCAGGCATGACGGTTTGCTGCAGGTGTCTAACTCTGGACATATGTGCATGTGCACATACATTGTGTGCAAATGCCTATCTACATGTGTTTGTACTATGCAAGCATGTGTTTCTGTATTAGTGTTTGTGGAAACGTGTATAGCGTGTTTGCATGTGTGTACATGTGTCTCTCTGTGTGTATCTTTCACAAGTAAACAGGAATGCTCGGGTGGCTGTGTAATCGCATGACTTTAAGGATGTGTGGCTTTGCAGATTTGAGTGTGAGCACAGGCACCTGCATTTATCTGAGAGTCTGCGCCAAACTAGACTGTGGGGTTTTTGTTTTGTTTTGTTGTTTTGTTTTTCATTTTTTTAATAAAGTCTGACACTCCGGAATTGACGCAGTCTGACACCACCGCTGGAGATTCTGAAATGAATCCCATGCAGCTCCGCGCACAGCCCGTGCCCTCAGGCAGCTCAGGTTCCCATGTCTCCTTGGTGAAGAGAAGAAAATGGGAAATTAAACAGCAGTGTCTGCCTCCCCGAACAGCCCAGGCCAAGCCCAGGGCACTGGGACAAGTAGGCATCTAATGATAGCTAGTCTGGCTCACTGGAGCCAAGGGGATGGGTATCACCCTGGCCAAGGGGAGGCTTGAGGATGAGAAAGGCATTTGAATGCATAGAGCATTTAATAGGTCCTGCACATGGGTGTGTGTGCAGGGTTTGTATGTGCAGTATGTGTGAACATGTGTGTATGCATTTCTGGGTAAGCATGTTTCCATGTTGCAGATATTCTCCATGTGTACAATGTACCCTATGTTTCCTTCTCCAGAGACAACCATCTTATTATCTAATGTAACCCAGCAGTGCATTGAAGTTGGTGGGCACAGGGCAGCAGGGCAGACGTCTTGCTTTTGGTATCCCTCAATCCCTCATACTAGCTCAGACCTTCCAGGGCTGGCACCATCAGGGCGCAGTCTCTGCTAGTGGCTCCAGAGAGTGCCCAGTGTTACAGGACACACTCTAGGGCTCACTGTACTGCACTACAGTGGGATAGGAACTGACCATCAGCAGGGTGCCTGCTCCTTCTTAAAGGCTTACTTGGGGTTTGGTCGATGGCAGACATGCAATACAGAGGTCATTATCGGGTCTCCGGAAGATTCTTGGGTCTCTGAAAGAACTGGAGTTCTGTTTCTCCTCCTCCGGGCTGATGGGGCAGGGGTGGAGGAGGCTGGGGCCTGGGTGGCACCAGAGGGATTTGGTGACTCAATGAGTGGGGAATTGCCAGCTGAGGTCAATCCACTGGGCTAGAATAGGCCTCGTGGAGAAACCTGTCTGAATTAAGCAGGAGTATATATAATGACAGTTAAGTAGAGAAAAGATTTGACAGCTAGATAAGTTACCGGGCCACAGGAAAAAGTGGGTATTTAGTGGATTCTGCATGATGCCTTTCCCTACAGATAGCCAATTATTCAGACCCACAAATTACAGCTCAGAGAAGTTGAGAAGCTGCCTAAGAGCCGATCACCAAGTATGGCCGGAGCATAGCCAACACTAAGGTCGCATGAGCCCATAGTGTGACTACTCCACGCAGCCCGCCTCTTCTGCCCCTCCGACAACAAGAGCAGAAGTGCAGTAGAGGACAGTAGTAGCCAAAGGAAATGGTATGGCCTGTGGGCACCAGCCACACACATGGTGCATATAAATACACGCAGGCAGGGACCCAGACACCCACAGAGAGTGGGGATGTGGGTGCCAGCCACACACATGATGCACGTGCATATACACAGGCACAGAGCCAGACACCCACAGAGAGGGGAGTATCAGGGATCACCTGCAGTGGTGCAGTAACATCCTTGACACAGACCCTGGACCACCATGATGCTAAAGAACACACACTGTCTCTTTTCCTCTCATCCACAGGATACAGGAGAGCCCTTGCCAAAGCCATGCCCACCTGCCAATTGTCCTTTGAAGGGGAAGCTCTTATTTTGAATTTTTGGGAAGAGCGCCTGTATGTGGGTTGTGAGGCTGCATTCGGGGACTCAGGAGTCTGAGCAAGAGAAGAGCCTGATTCTTACTCCCAAGGGAGAATCCGGTCTTGTTGGATGTTGTGGAGCTTAAAGGTGAACATCTCTCTGGTTGTCACTGTGAAAGCAGAAACATTCCTTTGCATGTGTGCATGTGTGTCACAGACAGGCAACCTTTATAGCTGAGACCACATTCTGAGAGGTGTGTCATCTGGTGGCTTGGAGACACAAACACCAAGTCTAGATGATCTAGGTCCATTTGACAATTCCTTGTTGTCACAAGAGATGCATGCAGCTATGGTTGGCATAGCCTGGTATGGTTTTGTAGAAAACATTTTTTTAACACAAAGAAGAGACTATTCTAAAATAATAATTAAAATACAAAAGAAGGAGCTGGACAGATAGCTCAGAGGACTTGGGGTTCCAGCCTTAGCACCCACATGGCAGCTCACAAGTTCTGTAACTCCAATTCCGTGGGATTTGACAGCCACGGGTACCAGCCATACATGGTACACATACATACACACACAAGCAAAACACCCATATGCATACAATAAAAACAAATAAACGTTAGCAGAGCAGCGTGACAGCCACTGGGTAGAACTGCCCTTACTCAAAACAGCAGGAGTCTAGGAAACCAGTCATTCCAAGAGCCACTTACTAGGAAAGTCTGAGGGTCTGCTGATCATCTGAAACCATCCCTTGCATAAATCCTTTAACATGCTACTTTGGCATGTCAACAGGTATGTGCACGAAATGTTTTCCTGACACTGGCTTTCCAGGATGAACAGTTCTGAAAGTCTTCAGCCCTTACTTGTGTTGGGTTCACATTTCATCCTGAATCTGGAGGGCAGGGTGACATCTGGACGAAGTCATTTAAGAACGGGGGTGGGGTGCATTGGCTGGTCCTCTATTTTATTTTAGTTTTATTCCAACTCTTGCATTGCTCTCCGTTGCATCCAGGGTCTCATTCCTGGTGAGATTTGTGTCTCTTGCCGTGATTTCCGGTTTCTTAAAATGCCTTTGAGAATTCCTGACCATGTTTCATTTTCTTGCTTCACCCCATCTCTCTCGCTTTATTTTCCTCCTCCCTAGTAGTATTACTATTTCTGAGTGCTCTAAATGCTGATTTTTATGCAGATGGTTTATGTTAAGCTTTTAACACTTGAGATTGTACTTTCTTCTATAGAAATGCTGGTAATTTTCATTTCTCCCTAATGGATTTAAACTTCACTCTTATTTACTATAAAACATTAAAACTACTTGTGCTTGCACAAAAAAATAAATCTTTAAAAAATACATAAAAATAAGCCACGTGTGGAGATACACACCTGCGTTCCCAGACAGGAGGATTGTCACCGTGAGGCCAGCCTGGACCACACAGCAAGACCTTGTCTCCAAAAGCAGCAGCAGAAATGCAGTTGAGGATAGGAAGAAGGCAACGCTGGGGCCTGAGGGATTAGCTGATGAAGAGGCTGAGGCAGGAGGATAGCTTGAATCCAGGAGTTCATGGCCAGCCTGCAGAAGATAATAAGAGCTCCATCTTAGAGAAAAAAAAAAAGGCAGTGCATGATACATATGTATCTGTGTAAAGTATACATTCATATGTATAAAAACATCAGAAAGGAGTCCAGTATTTGCACACTAGTTAAAACTAACGAGGAAAAGAAAACCATGGCTGGAGACATAGCTTAGCAGTTAAGAGCACTGGCTGTTCTTCCAGAGGACCCAGGTTCGATTCCTAGCACCTGTGTGGTAGCTCACAATCATTTGTAACTGTGATTCCAGGGCATCCAGGCTCTCTTCTGGTCTCCAGAAGCTCTGCGTGCACATGGTACACAGAGCTACACAAGGCAGACACACATACACATAAGAATATTTTTGTAAAAAAAAAAACCCACAAATATTGTCATATTGCCATATTTTTAAACAGCAGGCAGGGCCTCTTTAAAAATGGTTTACACCAAAATGACCACAGATGACAGGTGCCCAGAGCATCTTGCGACGATGTGACAGTTACACCATCCTCAGGTAACAGAAAATACCAGTTCCGTTAAAACCTTTAGAGACCGTTGTCACATTCACGGTCAGCTGTGGATGGAAATATCACTGCACAGCATATTTACAAATGTGTATGGTCCCTGTATTCTTCTTAAAAGTGTCTGGGACAAGATTCCTGCAATGGGATAAGCCAAACCAGCCCAGCAGTTTCTCTGTCCTCTCCGCAGTGACTTGACACCCATCAGTGGTCCATAGTCAAAGTTCTTTGGGCTTTGGACATGGGGCAAGAGGATGATCCCAACCTTAGGGCCCTTTTGTATTTTAGAGATTTTCTGTGTGTGTGTTGCTGTAAATACAGAATGCGATTTGACCGTAGTGTAACGATTTGACCCGAGAGAGTGAGTTGCAACCGGAAGAAAAGCGATCGTTTTTTTTTTATAGAGTAAATAACACACCTGAGAACTGCTTACCCATCTCCCCATGCAGGGCACGGAGCTAAGCGCTTTGTAGGCACAGGCTCTCTTAATTACTTTCAGCCAGAGAACCTGGAGTACATCCTATTATTTTCCCCATCTTCAGAGCAAGCCAACCTTCCTCTTTCCCCAAACATGTCATCAGCCTTTTATCACACACACAAAGTATTTTTGTCCCTTCCTAAAGTCTCAGTGGAAAAAAAATGACTCACTAGCTTTCTTAGCCATGGCTGACGTGGTGTGCCAATTATCAGGCCTGAGGTGTGTAAATGAAGACGGTAGTGTCAAGCAAAGGCCTCTCCTCTCCTCTACAAAATGAGAATAATTGGGGGGAAAGCAAGTTGGATGCTTGACTAAAGCTGCAGCCCCGGCTCCAGTTTGCAGTCACATTACTTTTGTGTGAATGTGACAAAAAAATACTTGACACATGCAACTTAAAAGAAGAAAAACTGAGGGGTGGTGTGCATGTGAAGGTGAATTTTGGTTCACAGAGGCTTCAGTCCATGGTTGCTAATCACCATACATTTGGGTAGAACATTATGGTAATTGGAGTGTGACAGAGAAAGTTTTGTTTTGTTTCCATTTGCTCCGTTTTGAAGACAAGGTCTGTCTCTCTTTGTAGCCCTGGCTATCCTGGAACTCACTATGTAGAGGAGGCGGCTCTACGTATATATGTATGTGCCCCACTGGTGGCTGAGTGCTGGGATTAAAAGGCCATGCACAGCAAGAAGCCCTTCTATACCTCACGACGAACAGACAGAGAGGCAAAAACAAACAAGGAAACAAACAAAAAGCAAAACCTGAAAAAAGCTCAAGACAAAAACCAAAACCAAACAAACAGAAACAGAGACAAAGGTCAGGATACAACCAAGACCTGCTTCCTTCAGCTAAGCCCAGCCTCTCAACGTTTCCAGAATCAGCTAAGATCGTGTTGAGCAGTGGACCATGCTCCAGGTGTGTGAGCCTTTTGAGGACACTTCATATTCAAACTCTAACAGTAGATTTCAAGGACTAGGTGCAGGGTAGCACCGGAGTGGAGGTGGTTAGTTGAAGTTGCTCTAGATCCATTTCTACCTAGAGGCATCACAGTGTCAGGGATAGGCAGACATGACATGCCGGAACACCGTGCACATCCCTTCTTGTCCTGAAGAGTCAGCGAGCGTAGTCATAGGGACTATGTGGCCACAAACTGCCATGCTTCAAGAATTTCAGAGGCTAGTAGTCCAGGATTACAGATAGGCTTAGCTGACCCAAAGCTTGAAGTGATGGAAAGTTTCCCTGACCTGGGTATTTCCTCAGGTTGAGGAATTCATGGGTGTACCTTTTCTCACCTCAGAGTGGTGATCTAGATCCAATGGAGTCTCCGACAGTGCTATTGATGGGGCAGGCTTGTATTCCCAGGTTCTCCCGGGGCTGAGACAGGAGAATCACGAGTTCAAACCCTGGATGGGTTACAGTGTAAGATTATATCTTTTCTAGACAACTTAGTATGACCATGTATCTTCCTAAAAAGAAAGGGACGTGGCTCAACAGTGGAGCCCCTGCCTAGACTCTCCCAGTGAGGAGCTGAAGTGTCACTTAGCAGTTGAGTACTTGCCTAGCACTGCCTGCGGAAGTCCCTGGGTTCCACTGCCACAACTCGTGCACACGTGTGGACACATGCGCAGCGGGAGGGGGTGAGGGTGCAGCCCTTTGCATATGAACCTCTTGCTTCAGCAAGGAAGCTGCTGGCCTGAGAAGACCCAGGGTCCTCAGGCTGACTCTGTGGCCAGGTTCTTCTCAGACCGCCCTTTACCACTACACTGAGCTTAGCCTGACCTCAGAGTCCTTTCCTGAAAAAGAGGGGAGCAGCCTCACAAATGGCACAGACACAGACAAAGAATCCACTTTGATTGGCCGAGACCTGAGTATGAGAGTAAACTCAGACATTCGGCACCGGAAGAGAAGGCATATGGAGCAGAAAACTACGCTGCAATAATATTAAGAAAAGAGAAAGAACAAAATCCCAAAAATATTTACTCCAGGAAACAGTTTTACCACTGTTGTTTTGAGACAGTCTCACTGGGGAGTTAAGGCTGGCTTGGAACTCATCATCCTCCTGCCTCAGCCTGCTGCGTGCTGACATTACAGATGTGTTTTTACCGTACCTGGCAAGATACAGGGTTCTCTTTGTTTTGTTGCATATGGTAATTGACTCTGAAAACCAAAAGACAAGAGAAGATGAAAACAAGCTGTGACCGAAATGAAGCTGGAAGCTGGGTAAATAATCCCAAGAAAAACTGCCGAATTTTGTTATGTTTACTTTTATTTTTATTGCTTGTGCTGAAAGGACAAACTCCAGGCTTGAATGCACTAGACATGTGCTCTACCACGGAGCCACACACGGCCCCAGACCCTCCCTGGAGGATTCTAGGCAGGGGCTCTACCACTGAGCCACGGCCCCAGCCCCTCACTGGGGGATTCTAGGCAGGGGCTCCTCCATTAAGCTACATCTCCCTCCACCCTACCCACTAGAGGATTCTAGGCAAGTGTTGCACTATTGAATTATAATTGATCCTAAGCAGCACTTTTAAAAAAATGCTGATTGAGAGTATATAGAAAAGCTCCGTGGACACTGACATTTCAAAATCTCCAAAAAGATGAAAGAAGTAAGGAGAAGGTAACATATTTGAAGCAAAACATTGGAAACACAACCAAGATAAGGAGTTTTAATAAAGAATAGTATAACAGGTAAAAAGCAAACATCGAAAATAAAGAGATGAAAACTTTGTTGAACTAAAGACAGATCTCTCTCTGGAGGTTGCCAGAGTTCTCTGAATAACAGGCAGAATGAATAAAGTTTCTAGGGTTTGAATGTGCCCCAGATTCATGTGTTATAAACCCCAAATTCCATGTTAAAATAATTAGAAGAGGTCATGAGGGTGGGATTAACATCATATATATTAGCGGCTTTATAAAAGTGGACAAGGGGCAGGCAGGATGGCTCAGTTGGAAAAGTGATTGTGGCACAAGAATGACTGAGTTTGAATCTTGAAGGGGCGGGGCTTGAATCTCCAGCACGGATGTGAAGGGGCGGGGCTTGAATTTCCAGCACGGATGTGAAGGGGCGGGGTTGGAAGTAGAGATTTCTGCTTTGTTTGGAGACTCAGTTGTGTCTCATGATGTTTTTCTGGAAGCGGTCTGATGAGAGGATGTTTTGCTGAAGCAGACACATGTCTTCCTGGAGGCTGTCTTGTGAAAGGGCATGTGATATTTTGCTGGAGCAGACACAAGTGATGTTTAGAAAGACTATAACTATGACCCCACAGATAGTGAGAGGACACTCTTGCACTGGTTCACCATGCAACGCTTTGCTGGTCTTCGCCGATCTTCGCTTTGTCGTGACTTTGTAGAGAGAAACACGCCAGAGAAGTTCTCATGGTACTCTGGCCACTTCTTGCTGCTTTCTCGGACTCATGCTGACTCAGTGGGGAGCCTCGCAGTTTCTTCTGGATTGAACCACTGCTACTGATTCATGTTTGGTATTTTCTGATTGGACTGGGTTGCTGCTACTGATTCGTGTTTGATGTTTTGGACTGGACTGCTGATATCCTGACGATGACGGTTGGGATCACCCCCCCCCCCCCCCAGAAGAACTACTTCTAAACAGGTCCACATCCCTCTTGTCTTATTAAGCATCCTCTTCTGCTACCTCTGGTCAGTGGGCTAGAAGGGAGGTTGAAGCTTTGAAAAAACTCTAATTAAAGTACATTTTGACAAAATCTAAGCCTACAAGGAGTGGTGTTATGAACTTGCAACCCAAGTTGGGGGTGGGTGGTTACAAAAGGATCTCTCGAGCTGGCTGGCCAGACAGTCTGGCTGACTTAGTGGGCTCCAGCTTCAATGATAGACTCTGTCAAAGTAAAGTGGAGAACAATAAAGACACCTCTAGCCTCGACATATAAGCACATACATGTGCTCATGTTCATGCACACACATAAACACACACATGGGGAGGGGGGTGAGAGAGAGAGAGAGAGAGAGAGAGAGAGAGAGAGAGAGATTGGAGCTACCACAAGTATCCTGTCTTACCATGTGATGTCCAATGCAATGGTAAGATATAGACACTGACTGGGAGACAAGCAGGTGCCAACACAAGGATCTTGGTCCTTTTGTGGCTCTAGAACCATAAACCAAATTAACTTATAGTCCTGTAAATTACCAAATCCTGAGGGCATGGTGGGGCATGTGGGTAATCCCAGCACTTAAGAAGCTGAGGTGGGAGGATAGTGAATTTGTGGCCAGCAGGGACTATGTAAAGAGATCAAACTCTGGGCTTGAATATGCTAGACAAGTGTTCTACCACTGAGCCACGCCCCCAGCCCCTCACTGGGGGATTCTAGGTAGGGTCTCTACCACTGAGCCACGCCCTCAGCCCCTCACTGGGGGATTCCAGACAGGGGCTCTACCACTGAGCCACACCTCCAGCCCCTCCCAGTGAGAGAAGGAGGAAATGGAGAAAGAAGGGAGAGAGGAGAAAGAAGAGGAGGAGAAAAGGAGGAAACAACGGCCCCCGTCTCAGGCATTGTGTTATAGCGACACAAATCGATTAAAACAACTCACAAACTTTGCCTTGGCTGACGGAACAGTCAAACCTCCCCGGTTAATAAGCAAAGAGTAATCACAAAGGTGTTAATACAGGCTGGCTCTGGGATCTTTCCCTGACTCGCTGTGTTCCTTTTTTTTTTTTCTGGCATGGCCTTTCCTTGCCCTTTTAACAACGTCCTCTGCTTTTTTAATCTCTGCTCACTGCATTTGTTTTGGGCCTGTCATCGGGAAATTGGGGCTATTTATCTGCCTCAGGCAGTGAGAGAGCCCTCTGGGAGCATAGGCTGGCCATGCCCTGTAAGCTTAGCCTCAGCTGGCCACACCTCTCCAACAGAGTCCCTCTACTACAGGTGAGATGGGCAGATGGGCCTGTCCTGCAAATTCATGTCAAAGATGGACCAAGCTTTGAATAGGAGGAGCCACATTGCTTTGGGGGCATATTTGATACCCAATGGGTGCCACAAACTTGCCAGATGGGGTGCTGCACACATATCAAATGGGCACCCCATGCTCCTGAGCCAGCTGGCACACTGCCAACTCATCCAGGCTAAGCCAGATGCCACATGGTGGGTTGAGTTCCCCGACACAGGAAGGAAGGAGCCCACTACCCAATCTCTTCTGCAGAGACATAATTAAAATCTCCACTGCCTTTTCCCAGGGGTCGCTGCAGCAGGAGTGCCTAAATGTCATAAGGGTATGAATGTGCTGCATTTATTATTCTCACCATGGAGACGTCCAAGAAAGCTGACCTTTTCTGCCTCAATAAAAACGGATTTTGCTGTGGGTCCTTTGACAGCAGCTGAGATCATAAGCTGGGCCGAAACGCAATATTAAACGCTAAAGGACAGAAGAAAGAGATGCCTTCCCTCGGTGTGTGAGAGTGATTGGCACCTGTTTGCAATTAGATGGAGAAGAGACTGAGCCATTCCTGGACCCAGGAGGCTCAGGTTTCCCGACATCTGTGTGGGACCTGATAGTCACACACTCAGGTCAAGATATTTTTCTTTTTAACTTGGAGAAAAGACCCAGAAGCAGACTGCTCCGGAGTTCTGTGGGACAGAATTCTGCCCTGTGTGAGAACCAGCATTCCTTCTGTGATAAGTCACCTCACCTTGAAGCAGCTTCCCAGAGATGCAGGCCATAGCTGACCCTCTTGATACCGGGTCACAATGGTGTGCAAAAACCCTTCCAAACTCATCACTCCACTACTTCTGACTGTGAGACCCAGTATACAGAGGAACACAAGAGCAGTCCCTCACAATGGCTGCTCCTCACAAAAGAAGTGTAAGATGGCAAAACAGACAAACAAATAAATACCACAGGTATTCACTTTAGGGACATGTGGATAGAGCTCAGACATCCCTCTGTCCAATCTTGTCACCATGAAAGCGAAGTCTTTTAGAAAGGTATAAGTTAACAGGGACAGGACCAGGTGAAGTCATAACAGCAGTGACAGAGTTTT
The DNA here is from genome assembly GCA_902729485.2 of Mus minutoides. Taxonomy (NCBI): domain Eukaryota; kingdom Metazoa; phylum Chordata; class Mammalia; order Rodentia; family Muridae; genus Mus; species Mus minutoides. The sequence goes on along the minus strand of LR749490.1, from coordinate 699,748 downwards.
CTGGACTCCGGAATGCAGACGAGGAGGGCAGAATGCAGTCTGACTGACTAGAGCAGAGAAAGTGACGTTTGAGGTGACTCAGGGAGAAACAGGAGGTGTGGGCATATTGGTCATAGATACCCAGGCACTGACGGAGGGCTAGGAAGGTTCTGGAAGCTGGAACTGAGAGAAAGCATTAGGAGGATGACAAAGAGAGAGAAGTGAAAGTCGCAGAAGGTGACAAACAGGAGAAATGAGTGATGTCATAGACAGTGACAGTGTTGGCAGCCACAGGGACCTGTCTCTCACTCAAACCTTTGTTGAGCTAGCAACAGCTGTCTGAAGCAATTGTGTAGAACTCTGCCATGTAGATGAACACTTGGAGGACTCGAGCGTGACAGAAACACTGATTTTATTGCTTATTTTTTTCTCATGTTGTGAAGAACATCAAACACAAACATCTTTTTTTTTTTTTGGTTTTTCGAGACAGGGTTTCTCTGTGTAGCCCTGGCTGTCCTGGAACTTACTCTGTAGACCAGGTTGGCCTCGAACTCAGAAATTCGCCTGCCCCTGCCTCCCGAGTGCTGGGATGAAAGGCATGCGCCACCATGCCCGGCTAGACACAAACATCTTAATAAAGACATTTACTGGGCTGGAGAGACAGCTCAGTGGTTAAGAGCACTGGCTGCTCTCCAGAGGACCCGGTTCAGTTCCCAGCACCCATGTGGCAGCTCACAGCTATCTGTGATTCCAGGATCTGATGCCCTCTTGTACATGCAGGCAAGCAACCAATGCACATAAATTAAATGCATCCCACACATCCAGGTGCTCTCAGAGGCCAGAAGAGGGCATTAGGACACTTGGATATGATGTTACAGGTAAGCCACCACGTGGGTGTAGGGAATCAGTCCCAGGTCCTCTGCAAGAGCAGCCAATGCTTTTAACCACAGAACCATCTCGCAGCCTCAGTTTTTTTAAAACGGGAAAATAGCAACTGTTGGCAGAGATGTCAATAAATCAAAACCTTGTGTATATTCCTGGTAAGAATATAACATGGAAAGCAGCAGCGTGAAACCCAGTGGGAACTAGTCTGGAACTTAACTAACTCTAAAACTTAGAGGTTGGGTTGACACAAGAGACTCCATTTTGCATTCATGTGTCCTCCATAACTGTGCTAGTGAAGTAGGTGGAGAATATTCATTACTGGTTTTAATGTGTCCTGAGTTATACCATAAAATTAAATGTGTTTCCTTAGTGACGCCACTAACCTCACTAATACATACTTCCTTAAAATATTTATTGTTCATCATCGTCATCATCATCATCATCATCATCGTCGTTGTCGTCGTCGTCATTGTCATCGTTATTATCAGTGTTGGGTGGGATGCATGTGGAGGTCAGAGGTCAACTCTGTGGCGTCTCCTCTTTTCTACCTTTACAGGGGTTCTGAGGAGCGAGATGAGGTTGTCAAGCTTGCCTGGCAAGGCAGTAGGTGCATTTACCCGACGATTACCCACCTAATCAACGCCCCCCCCCTTCTTAAATAGGATCTGACCATGTAGCTTAGGCCAGCCTTGGACCTGTGATCCTCCAGCTTGGACTTCTTCAATAGATCACAGACACACATCACCATGCCTAGCTTCGTTTTTGTTTTTATTTTTTTAAATCCATTTTCCTTCCGATTAACATAAAACTAGATAATGTTTCTCCTCCTCAAAAAAAGTTGAGGGACCATAGAGTTGGTTCCATGATTAAGAATACTGTCTGCTTGTACAGAGAACTGGACTTCAATTCCCAGCACCCACATGTCAGCTCACAACCCTCTGTAGCTCCAGTCCCATGGGATCCAACATGGCTTCTGGCATCCACAGGCACTGCACACACATGGTACACAGACATGCATGCAAGATAAACTCTCATACACATAAAATGAAAGAAAAAAAGAGTTTTTAAGCTTAACACAGAGTTCCCATATATTGACCAATGATTCTGTTCTTGGGTGTATATCTAAAATATGGGAAAATAGAGAAGAAGGTAGCTATTTGTGCCCCAACTGTTCAACAACAGCAGAGAAGGTGGAAACAACCCAGGTCTCCATCAATAAATGAACGGATAAAGATAATGTGCTCTGCACACAGTGGAATGTAACCTGACGTGTAACTGAATTCAGAGGCACGCTACAGACGTGCACGAAGCTTATAGACACTTGAACTGAGCGGGAGAAGCCAAGCGTGGAAGGAATGTTATATGACTCTGCTTCCATGAAGCACTTAGAACAGACAGATGAGGTTCTTGGGAGTAGGAGCAGAAGGTGAAGGTGGACCCCACTCAGTGCTCAGGAGGTGCAGAGATACTGTGTGGGATAACGACAGCCTTCTGGAAATGGATAATGGCGAGAGCTATGAACATTGAGGGCACACTTAAAGCCACCAAACTGTACACTTAAAAATAGAAAATGACCTGAGGTCATGAGAGCAGGAGAGCTGGCCCCACCCCTCACTGTCTGCAGCTCAGTAGATCCAGCCCTCGTAGCACAGGTACAGGTGAACTGGTACCACTGACAGGAGAGCAGAGGAGCTGAGCCTGCCTCTTGCCAGCTGTGGCATTGGGTGACCTAGCTGAGCAGTGCTGGAGAGCTCACCCTGGTGGTGGAGGTGCAGGAGAGCTAGCGGGCTGACCAACTCAGCTATGTCCCAGGCTCAGATGCAGGGCTTTGAGTTGCCCTGCCCCAACATCTACCCCATCTATGACCCGCCGGAGCGCTGGAATGAAAGCACTAGTCCCTCAGATACAAAGCTGCAGGATCTCCATGACACAGGGCAACAGCAGGATATCCAAAAAGAGCCCCAGTGAGGATCCAGTGAAGATGGTGTAGCAGAAGCCAGAGGTCTCGGAACAGACCAATGACTCATGGCAATGAACGTTTGAAAGCAACAATGTGTGGGCAAAAGACTGTGCTGTGGGACACACTGTGACACACCGCTGTTTCCACAACAAGATTGTTGTATCTTATTTTATTTTGTGGGGTGGTTGCAAGGGCGGAGGGCAGATACAAAGGGATGGGGAGATGACAGGGGAATGTGGTGCATGATGTGAAATTCACAATCAATAAAAAGTTTTTAAAAATAGAAAATGAGCCAAGTGGCTATGGGCGGTCAGATCTCTGAGTTGGAGGTCAGCCTGGTCTACAGTGTGAGTTCCAGGACAGCCAGGTATCAGGTCCTAAAGAAACTAGGGACAAATGGCTAACTGTGGTGCCTATTAGCACCAAAGCACATGCTGGTCTCCAGCTCTCGGCACTGCAAGTGCCGGCCACACAGGCCATCCTGGCTCTTCTCAGCAATTCTTGCTCTGTCCCCCACCCTAAACTTCTCCAGATCATAGGCTTCCCTGCCCCCACTTCTCATTCCCATGGGACCCTGCCATTTGACCATGCATGCTCTTGGCTCTCGGTCCTCTTGTTCACCTCTCTTGCCTTCCTCTTTTCTTGTCTTGCTCCCCCTGCCCTCCCCTCATGTCCCGATTCAGTCTGCTGGCAATATCCAGTTTATTTTCTCTCCCTCCTCTGGATTCTTCCAGATGCCTCTGGTTGTGCTCGCCCTCATATCTAGAATAAAACCCTTCTCCTCAGCCACACCTCGGAGTGGTAATGGCCTCACTTTATACATCTGATGCCCAAATCCCTACTTTATACATCAGGGCTACACACAGAAACCTTATCTTGAAAAGCCAAAAACCAAGAAGAGGAAGAAGAAGAGGAGAAGGAAACAGAAGAGGAGGAAGAAGAGGAGGAGGAAAGGAAGGGGGAAGCAAGAAAAAAAGGTAGAAGAAAGTGATGAGTTTTATGTCTGTGCATTTAGCCAAAAATTTAAAAAGCAAATAGAAGTTTAAAAAAAAAAAAAAAAGCCGGGCGTGGTGGCGCACGCCTTTAATCCTAGCACTTGGGAGGCAGAGGCAGGCGGATTTCTGAGTTCGAGGCCAGCCTGGTCTACAGAGTGAATTCCAGGACAGCCAGGGCTATACAGAGAAACCCTGTCTCGAAAAAAAAAAAAAAAAAAAGAATTGATTAAAGCTACAGTTAAAGTGCTGAGGAAACCTCTCCTCTGGCATCCCAGCCAGGAAATGGAAGGTTAGAGATTCATTTTGTTAGGAAATTGAACCAAGGAGTTGAACTTCATCTTATCAGACAGAGTTCCAACTAGCCAGAGATGGGATGTCATCCATCACACAACTTCATACCCACCCACAAACACACATGCTGACCCACTATGTACATATACACACATGCTGACCCACTATGTACTTATACACATACTGAATATATATATGCCATTCTGGCTAGTTTTATGTCAGTTTGACACAAACTGTAGTCAAGTGAGAGGAGGGAACCTTAACTTAGGTAATGCCTCCTGTAAGATCAAGCTGTAGATAAACCTATAGGGCATTTTCTTAATTAGTGACTGATGGGGGAGGGCCCAGGTCATTGTGGGTGGTATTACCCCTGGGCTGGTGGTCCTAGGTTCTATAAGAGAGCATCTGAGCAAGCCCTAAGGAACAAGCCAGTAAGCAGTACCCATCCATGGCCTCTGTATCAGCTTCAGCCTCCAGGTTCCTGTACTGTCGGAGTGTCTGCCCTTACTGCTTTTGATGATGAACTGCTATACAGAAGTATGAATGAAATAAACCCTTTCCTCTTCAAGCTGCTTTTAGATATGGTGTTTTATCACAACAATAGCAACCGTAACTAAGACACCATATGTACACATCCATCCACACACTGAACCCACATATATACTGCACTGTACCCATACTCACACCACACCTATATCCACATACTATTATTGTGTGCACATACAATACATACACACCACACCCACAGGTCACATCAATACATTCACACAATCATATACATGCCATCCCCCATATATATATATATATATATATATATATATATATATATATATATATATATATATATTACATCATAGTCATATACCAAACCATACATGTCCACACATGGTATATCCATAAAAATATATCACACTCACACACATATACTGAATCCATACACACACACACATACGACCATTGAACCCATACATACATACTAAACTTGTACAAACACCCATATCCCACATGTACAAGCATACAGTATCCACATACATATCCATCCACCCATCCACATACATGACACTCAAACACATACAACAGCCATACACAAATGCCCATCTCTACACACTTAAAACACCCAAACATATACCATGTCCACCCACATGCATACATTACACCATACACACACACACACACACACACACATTGCACCACATTCAAGGACATAGACAAAACTAAAAGCATTCACTCTACTATGCATACACTATACACATAGTATATACACTGCACACAATACATATGTCCACATCATCCCCACATACACACATCATAAACCACACTGATGGACTGTATATACACACCCACAAGGAGATCACACATATACAAACACCACAAGCTTTGGGCTAGAACTTAGCTGGTTCTTCTGCTGTAAGCAGGCTGAGAAGAAAGCCACACAGCCAGTTTCAGACTCAGATCCCCGGAAGGCCAGAAAGATAAGAAATCTGGGAAACTCAATCCAGTCTACCAAAAGAAGTACAAAAGAGAGTTGTCTGTAAGGAATACTGGGGCATACAGAAGCAGGACTATTGTCCCCATGGTACATCCTTTGCTTTCCAGGCTATGTGTGTGCACGGCTTCGATAACAACATTAAAAAGTCAGGCAACATCAACCTCTCACAGCTATAACCTGGGTGGCCCTCAATCTACATACTATTTCACATGCACCCAAAATTCTAATAACTCAGGCGCGAGTCCTGCAGATCTGAGCACGACAGACAGAGATGAATTGCTCTCTCATGGTCCTTCTGGCCCGGCCACTGACTGCCTAATTCCCTCCCTCTTTGCTGTCTCACACCTCTGTGATTTTCTTGTCATACCTTGACCAGCCTCTCCAAGTCAACTAGGGAAGAAGAATTTCCAGCCTCTGCAAGGAGCCGATTGCTGGGCATCCTTCTTCCCTCCTACATCTGACCAGGGTACCCCTCTCCCTCACATCTGACCAGGACACCCCTCCCCCACATCTGACCAGGGCACCCCTCTCCCTCACATCTGACCAGGGCACCCCTCTCCCCCACATCTAGCCCCAGCTCCCGCCTGACGCCAGGGCCCACTGACTCCTTGAGCTGTGTGCTGGAAGATGTCTCCAGGAGTTCCCAGCTCAGACATGGATGGCATACATACATATACATAAGGGCCAGGGAAGAAGAAAGCAGAAAGGAGACCCAGCCCCGAGGAAAAGGTAGATAGAAAGTCCCACCCCTGACCAAGAAGCTATTTGCAATTGATACCTGCCGAGAAGGGGGAAATCAGGTTTGTGGTTTTTTTGTTTTTTGTTTTTTTTTCCCAATGGACTGTCACCGTGTAAATCAACCACACTTCAGGGCAGGCCTGTGCCTAGGAGTAGCTGGAAAACACAAAATGGTCTCCATGTCTTTTGTGTGTCCACTTTTAATTTTGTTTTGATATCTTTTATCTTACTGTGTTTTTGTTTATTGTTTGTTTCTGCTTTTTTTTGAGAGAGAAAAAGGAAAAGAACATGAAGCAAGGTAAATAGGAAAGTGGGGGCGGCTCTGGCAGGAGTTGAGGGAGGGGATGATATGATCAAATATATTGCATGGAAAATATTGAAATAACCTAGTTTGCTCTCTGAGAACGTTGCAGTAAAAGACCTAAACTGGTCTTTTCTTCACCCAGCTCCACCTCTCAAGAAAGAATGATGGTTACGTCACAATTCTTCCACAGCGCATCATCCTCTTTACACACTGATGACCATGAGAGCCATGGAGGTTCATGGCGACAGCCACCCAGCAGCCTGCACTTTGGTGACCAGAGAGCTCTTCCCACAAGTGTTGGCGTTTTCACTCTGTCTGCTCAGCTACGCGGGCGCCACCCATCTCAGTAGGATGGGAGTGACACCTTGATGAGCCCGCCCCCCGTACGATCTTCCCGCCCCCCCTTCCCCGTCCCCCAGGTCTAGCAACCCCAAAGGACTCTGGGAAAACTCCAGACAGAAGCCTCTTGCCAAATGATTTTATGTGTTGGACACCATTTAGGTCAGTTCTTATACTAGCTGTTCAAGGTTGCTATGGCCACAAGCCTAACGGAAGTAAGAGAGTACAGATTTTGTTTTGGCTCACGGTTTCAGGCCATCATGGTGGGGGAGGCATGGTAGACTCTATGGTGGTGTGAGCATGTGGCATAGGTTCCTCACATCATGAATGACAGGGAACCAGAGGCCTAGTGACTGAGGTCCCACCTGCTGCAGGTATCATAGCCTCCAGAGTAGCGCCACCTGCTGGGCAGAAACAGCAAAACACGGGCCTGGAGCTGGGGCGGGTGTTATTTTGGATTTGAACTCCAAGCTCCTTTGTGAGTCGCCGTTGTCTACACAGATGGTCTGGGGAGGCATGTCCTGATATCCAGCTGGTTACCACAGGATGGAGCATTAGCTCTGGAGGCTCCTGATCTTGCAGGGTGGCTTTCCAAAAGGAATTAAGATGCTTGCAGCTCCTCGCCTTTGGGCTGTGTGTTCAAATAACTCCTGTCTGTGCAACCCTCAGACATGGCAAAGAGACGTCCGTGAAGGGTGTTAGGGAGATGTGCAGCCTAAGTGACAAAGCAAATCCATGCTGGTGATGGAAAGAACATACTGGGAAGAGCACTGCCTAGGAAATCTCTCCCGTGATCATTGATGGCAGCATCCCAGCCCAGGTGTCTCTCACCCATGGCCCTCCTCTTGTATTATTTCATTTTCTCATCAATGAAAAACACCAACAGAAGCTATGTAGAGGAAGAAGGGCTTGTTTTAGCTTATAGTTTCATGGTCATATTCATAGCAGCAGGAGGCTTTGGGCTATGGTGGTCACAGGAGTGCCTGTTTGTGACAGCTTATTCATATCTCCATGGCCAACAAAGAAGTAGGAACCTCGGGCCAGGACTATAACCCATAAGCCTCCTACTCCATGGTTCTATGTCTTCCAGCTAGACTCCACATTCAAAAGATTATGCGATGGGGACTGGAGAGGTGGCTCGGTAGTTTCAGTGCCTACTGACTTTGTAGGGGTTCCCTGCTCAGTTCCTAGCTCCCATGTGGTGACTCACAACTGCCTGTAGGTCAGTCCCAGGATCTCTGTCTCCTCCTTCTGGCCTCCTCAGGCTCCTGCACACACAGAACACAGGTTTATACTGGCACATACAAATAATTAAAATAATTTTGAAAGCTTCTACAATGGAGGAACAGACATTCATATACATGCGGGGAATACTACATGCTCATACCACAACACCTCAGGACTTTGGAGGACAAGTTAGAAGGATAGAAGCATCAGAAATCTTGAATGGAAAGGACTCCTCTAGGCCTGGAGAGCCTGCCCTGCCCTCCAGGGTCCAGCCCACTCCCACATACTTTATCATACTGGCCAGCCTCTGGAGGTCTCATCTCAGAACTGCTTGCTGCTTTCTCTAGAGCCTGCCTACCTGCCACCTAGGCAGACCCAACCTTCCCGACCCATCCAGGTTTCTGAATGAATCCCTTAAGGTCGCTGGAAATATTAGGAAGATTCCCTACCCCTCCCACTCCCAACAGCCCACTTGACAAGGACTCCCTTCTAGGAACCTTCCTCTAGGCCATGGGAGGGGAAGGCGCTGAGGATGGATATACCAAAAGCCAATTGCATCTGTACCTTGGGTGCCCTCAATCAAAGTAGGTTTGTACCCAGCATTAGGAACCAGGACATATAGCTGATATTATGTTCTGGTGTTATAGTCCCTTCTCTTCCCACCATCAAGCAGGACAGAACCTTGGATGTACCCAGGCGGGCTAACTGGTCCTCTCCTAAGCTGTAAGTCGTATACAGATCTTTGAGTCCTTAGTGGAACCTCTTCATTCTTGGGGGCTGGGCTTGAGCTTTAAGCATGCTATCTGTGGTTTTCTGAGCAGGGTGGAGCAGCATGGGAGTCACGCTGTCCTAAGGAAAATTTCCGTGTTATTGAATTAGTCCACATTCCACCAATCAGGCAACTCTCATCTCCCGCCAGCCCTTCTGGTTCTCTCTGGCCTCTAAGTCATTGCCGGGTCCGATCGATATTAGTGTAAACAGCTTTGTCCTGTGTTGTTGGTTGTCCTTCCTGGTTTGGGATGTAATCCATAATTCAGCTCCCATTCCCTGGTTCCACAAGGGCCAAGAGGGTGCTGGGGAGAGGAGTGTCAGGTCAGGAACCGAGGTTTGATGTTCTTGGGTTTAGTTCTAGAAGAAGAAAAAAAAATACAGACCTATCCTGCAGGATGGCAGCTGCCCTGATCTTGATAGATGCGAGCCCCTCTCCCCAAGTCTCAGGTCCCTAAAGCTAGCTGATCTCGCATGGCTCAGCTGCCCTCACGTCCCTGTCTGTCAAGCTTGCTGAAGACAATTTGTTAAGAACCATCAGCTCAGCCCATAATGAGGCTCGGCCCTTCCATTCCTATTCTGGTTGGGGGTGTTACACGGAAGCCGGCTTTCCAGGGATGTTCAGGCATGGCCGTGCCGTATCCTGGCAACCAGATCCAAAGCCAAGTCCTCCTGAGATCCCAGCTCTGGTCCAGCACTGGGGGGGGGGGGGGGGGGTTGGCCATCGCACAGGGTTGCTTTCATTGTTCTGCCTACTTCTTGAGGGTTTCTTCCTATCAGTCTCTGAGCTGTGGCTGTATTTGGCATATAGAGGTACTAGCTTCCTTTGTTGTCTCCCTGGGAGTCCCAGGACACTTATTGACTTAGTCTTAGTTTCCCATTTGCAGCTTGTGTGGGACACTGTACCTCCAGTCCTCTCCCATGCACCCTTGCTGTACTAGAGGCCTTACCCATCTTAAGGCAAACAAGAACTCTACCACTGAGCTACATCCATCCGAGGCACAATCTTATGAGCTCAGGCTGACCTTGAACTTATAATACTTCTCCCCCAGCCTCTCAAGTGTCAAAAATGACAGGCAGGTGTCACCAGGTCTGGCTGCCTATAAAGTTATTTAATAGCAGTTGAGATGACAGACGGGGCTTGGGTTCTGCAGAATTCCAGTCATGAACCTCCCTGGCCTCTCGCGAGCTCGACTCGTGTTCCCGGGGCTCCTTTCTCTGCTCTTCTGATACAGGAACTGGACAAAGACTCACAGCACACTCCCAAGCCAAGCCCTGCTGCTCCAGGTGGGTCCTTTCTGGAGAGAGAAACGTGATGCAGGGCCTTCCTTTGCCAAGGAGCTCTCCTGAAGAAATCTATCTTGCTCAGTCAGGCCGACCACCCAGCTCTGCATTTTATAGTAACGATCCGATCCGGGAGACCAGCCTCAGACAACAGTCCTCCATTTACAGGCTGACAGATCTGTTCTTGGGGTTGCTAGGAACTTCCTGCATTTTTTTCTTTTTTCTTTTTTTTTATTGATTCTTTGTGAATTCCACATCATGCACCCAACACCACTCGTTTCCCCATCCTTCCATATCTGCCCTCCCACCCTCCTCACCTCCCCACACAACAAAAATAAATGATGAGACAAAACACAGAAACGTTTCACCATGGAAGCTTTGTCCAAATAGTTTTACTTGCAAAAGTTCACTGCAACGAGTGATTGTCTGGTTCGAGGCCTCTGGCTTCTGCTGCACTATCAACACTGGACCCTCACTGACTGAGACTCCTCTAAGATATCCTGCTGTTGCCCTGTGTCATGGTGGTCCCGTAGCTTTGGATCTGCAGGACCAGGCCCTTCACCTGCTCCAGCAGCTCATAGATGGGTTGATGTTGGGGTGGGCCAATCACCTCTTGCTCCTGTTTGGGGCAGCTTTGACTGGAGGGCAAGGCTGGGGGGCGGGGAGACGGGGACAAAAGTGTGGAGGGTCGGGGGCAGGCGGGGGGGGGGACATAGGGGGTCAGGACGGATCTCTTTGAGCACACTCTTTTCATACTTCCTCATGGGGGATCTCTCCTGGGAGCCTGGAGCCAGTGTAATTGTGCCCCAGTTCAGTTTGAATGTATAGAGCCAAGACTCAGACGCACTGCGTGGGTGGAACTGCGCAATTGCAGGTACCGGGCAGTTGCTGGGCTAGCCTGCTCAGGAATTTTTTCCTGTGAGCTCAGAGCTGTTAAGCCCTCCTTAGTCATGACCTTTACGAAGAAGCCCCCCTACAGTGAACTCTATGGTGGTTGCTTTCCTCCAACCTGCAGTCTTCAGATAACATCTCACAGCCTCAAACTCACTTTCCTCCCACCTCTGACTCCCAGGTACCAGGGTTACAGAATCTAGCCGCCACCAGTGGACATTGTGGCTTTTGTTCCCAGAAACCCTCTGGTTCTCTGTGCCTTGCCATGTCTTGCCGTGTCTTTGCTAATCTGCAATTCCTGGGAGTAACCCCCTCCGCCCCCCACCCCTCTAGAGGCACAGAGTGGAGAAGGCTGGGAGCTCAAGCACCCCTGGGTCCTTCTTAGAGAAAGCTGATGGGGTAGAGAGCCCAGTTCCCCTCCCTCACGGGGACAGCCAGTTTTGCAGGATCCCACTCTTGCGTGGTCCCTTGTCCTTTCTTGCCCTGTCCTGTCTGTGGACGCTCCGTCTGAGACTCTGCCCCACCTGAGATCCTTCACTTAACAGGAGAAAGAGTCCGAAGAGCCCTGAGACTTGCAAGTTCATCCTTTTGGGTTTGGAGAACTTTTAATTTGTCAGCCCGGAAGACGTTTCTCCCACCCAAGTTTCAGCAGCACGAGGATCATGCACCCGCAGGTTCCTGCTTTATTTCTGAGATCTCCATTTGTTATCATGAGATCTTTAATCCACAACTTGAAATTCATTTTGGTACATGATATAAGGGAAAAATCTATTTAATATTTTTTCATAAACGGTTAATTATCACAGCACCGTTTATTTATCTGTGTAATTTTTAAATTAAAAATAAATTAGTACATGAAATAATCCCCAAGGAATTATTCAGTAAAAAGGAAGCTAAGAGAGCAGAACAGTGGGTTTAATGAGCTGTTGTTTTTGTTTGCTTGTTTAGTTGGTTGGTGCCTTGAGACAGGATCCTTTTCTGTAACCGTGTCTAGCCTGGAACTCACTATGCAGCCCCAGGCTGACCTTGATCCTCCTGTTCCAACCTCCCAAGTGCTGGAATTATAGATGTAAGTCACATTTCTCGGCTCTTAATTGTTTTCAAGAAATACAGAATGGACGGTGAGGTAGTTCAGTGGGGAAAGGAACCTGCTAGCCACCCCCAAGGACCTGTGCTCCATCTGAGGGATTTCCTTCCTTGGTGTGGAAGAGAACCAACTCTCATGAGTTATCCACTGACCTTTACACACAGACACACAGCACCATACACAAATCCACACACACAAACTGACCTTCACACACAGACACACACACACCATACACAAATACACACACACAAACTGACCTTCACACACAGACACACACACACCATACACAAATCCATACACACATACACACATACGCCAACTATATACACATACACACACACCCCATACACATACACGGAGACACAAATCACACACAGATACACACACACACACACACACACACACACACACACACACAGTCTTGGGGTTTTACTGCTGTGAACAGACACCATAACCAAGGCAAGTCTTATAAAGACAACGTTTATTTGGGGCTGGCTTACAGGTTCAGTCCCTTATCATCAATGTGGGAACATGGTAGCATCCAGGTAGACATGGCTCAGGAGAAGTTAAGAGTTCTACATCTTGTTCTGAAGGCAAACAGGAGAAGATTGCCCTCCTGGAAGCTAGGACGAGGGTCTTAAAGTGCATGCTCATACTGACACACCTACTCCAACAAGGCTACATTTCCTAATAATGCCACTCCCTGAGCCAAGCATATACAAACCATCATACACACAAACACACACACACACCAAACAGACAGACAGACAGACAGACATGTATACAAGAGATTCTGTATGCATGGGCAGTTTCTGAAAGGATGTATAAAAGGTATCAGTTGTGTTTGCCTCAGGATCATAGGACAGGGGTCTGGTGTAGACAGGAGGCCTATTGTTCATAAAGAATCCTTAATTCGTTATGGTGTTCAATTATTACTTTTTAGTGAAAAATGAGTTAATTAAAAACTTCAAGACTCATTGGGCATTGTAGTAAACACCTTTAATCCCAGCACCTTGGAGGCAAAGGCAAGCTGATGTTCAATAAGAGGCCAGCCTGGCCTACAAAGTGAATTCTGGAACAGCTGGGGCTACACAGAAAAACCCCATCTTAAAACAAACAAACAAACAAACAAAGAAACAAAAAACTAAGACCCTGTAAGTTATAAAAGCACTGAGGATGTCCTTTCACTGTGTGACACTTGACTTTGAAGTCAGTCTTCCGAGTTCTGGGATTACAGGGGGATGCCACCATACCCAACTGGGGTGCCCTTTGGGATGATTTTGAAAGTCACCCTGAAGCCCATTCTGGAAGGACAGTCAGCGTTGGGAGTCCAAAGACCAGAGGTATAAATCTTGTAGGGTGCCCCCCTCTTGCCTGTCTACCTGTTCTGACTTGGTGTCAGCAACAAGTGTCTGAAACTTGGCATTTCTGACCACCCTCCTGGGCAGAGGGCTCAGTACCTTCTTGGAGGGAGCACTTGCCCACTTCCTCTGAGTTTGGTCTCCATGGTGCCAAACACAGGTAGAGTTCTAATGAAATCTCAGCATATTCCGTGGACATAGTGAATTTTATTATAAGAAAGGTCATGTCGGGCAGGAGAGGTGACTCAGTGGTTAAGAGTGTGGAATGCCCATAGAGAGGAACCAGACTTGGCTTTGAATGCCCACAATGGGCCTCTCACAGCCTCCTGTACCTCTAGTCATCAGGGGTTCTTATGTCTCTGACCTCCACAGACACCCACATTCGCTTGCACATAGTCACACACACACACACACACACACACACACACACACACACGCATGTAATTAAAGATAATTTGAATAAATCTTAAGAAAGAAGAGCCTTCCAGGGACGGAAACATAATTTGGTGGCAGCATGCTTTCCTAAGAATGTCACGACGACGCTGAGTTTGATCCCCAGTGCTGAGGAGGAACAGGAGGAGGAAGAGAGGAGGAGGAAGCTTCTGGAATCGCCTGAGACGTCTTTTCAGCAGCAAAGCGCTTGATCAGCATGCTCAAGGCGCTGGATTCAATCCCAAGCATCGTGAGAAAGAAACTTCCGGAACAGACTTCCGGTGGACTCATCTTCCAAAGCTGGTGACATCACTTCCTGCCCTGAGAGAATGAGGCAGTAAGAGAACAAATTGGTTTCTGTCCTTCCATGCTTTGTTTCTGTTGAACTGTTGACCCTGGGTTTTTGTTTGTTTGTTTGTTTGTTTGTTTTTTTCTGTTGGGTACAGGAGCAAGCTCTACCCAAAGTCCTGCGGGATCGCCCTGCAAAGAAACCTAGGGAGGGTCCCCAGAGGGAGCTGGATGTCCTGACTCAGAATCACAAGTTCCTCTGGGCCAGGTTTCTTTCTTTCTTTCCTTTTTCTGCCCACACACCTCTAATGAGAACCTGATGTGTCTGATTACGGATGCCTCCTACAGCCTCACTCTCTGTGGGCTCCTACTCTTAGAGCCAGGGGCCAACAAACACCAATGATTACTTCTCTCATATGTAAATCCATTGGAAGGTTTCTCAGTGTGGGGTGGGAAGTCTTCTTTACCCACACTGTCCCTGTCAGACCTTTGTCCTTCAGAGAGACTGTTATTTTACAATCCCACTTCTGGTATCAAATTTGATGCCTGTTAATGAATGTGCTTCTCACGACATCATGCAATCAGAGCAGGCTTAACGCCGCGTTTGTGTATTTGTTTGCTTGCTGGCTGGCTTTGACATGGGTGTATCTGTCATTAGGACAGAATGCCTGGGGCAGTCAACTTAAAGGTGAAAAACATTTATTTCAGCCTGTGGTTTCAGAAGCCGCAAAGTATAGCCAGCTGGTTTCCATGTGTCTGGGTTGTGGTGAGGTGGCCCACCATGGGGGAAGGGTGGATGTATAACCTTGCTTACCTTATAGTGAACAGGAAGCAGAGAGAGGAAGAGAATGCTAGGGCTTCCTCCTTTGCCCCCTGACCCCTAGCTTAGTGGGCAACACTGCCTACATTCAGGGAGGATCTTCCTTGTTTAGTTAATCCTCCCTAGGAATGCCATCATAGACAGACAGACTGACAAAAGTATGCTTTTCCATTCCCCAATATCCTCAGTCCAACTAGGTGGACATGTTTCTCTCTCAGGGTTTCACCATGTTGTCCAGGTTGAGCTCAAGCTGATGAGTTTAAACTATTCTCCTCCTCCTCCTCTTCCTCCTTACTGCTAGGACTGCTGGCTAAAATGTGGGGGCTTGGGGGTTCTTTGTTTTGTTTTTCGAGACAGGGTTTCTCTGTGTAGCCCTGGCTGTCCTGGAGCTCACTTTGTAGACCAGGCTGGCCTGGAACTCAGAAATCCGCCTGCCTCTGCCTCCCAAGTGCTGGGATTAAAGGCGTGCACCACCACACCAGGTTGGTTTTTGGGGGGGGGGAGGGGCTGTTGTTTTCTAAGTATGCAGAATCCAGAGAACCCCAGCCAGACCTCAGCAAAGCTATTTCTCAGACTCTTAGCATCACACGGCTGCAAGCAAGGCTGCCCCCTTCTCCTCACCAGTTTGGCAATGGGCATGACTGACTGATTCCGCACTGGTGGTTCTCATCCATTCTGACTATTGCTGTTACGCCCTTGCTCACCTCTTCCTCCGCTTCTGTCCTCGAAGGACATCCTTCCACTTCCTTACCCTGCTGCTGTACTCATGGAAAAGTTTACATTTGCCAGGTAGCTGGCTAGGAACATCCAGCCTACTTAGCAGAGACTTCCTAGTATTTGATCTGTCTTGCCCTGTGTTGCACCAGAGAGACAGAACGCAGGATCTCACATCCCCTCCCTGGGAAGGTCTGCATAGTGAGTCCTTCCTGCCCTTGAGGAAAGAAAGGGTAACCAGGTTTTTGGTTGCTAAACGATGGGCTTAATGGTTCATCAAATCAGGCCTATTGTGAATGAACAAGAGAAGATGAAGGGTTTGCTGGCATTTGGGGTGTGTGATAAACAATGCCCTTTTCTCTCCACCGTGTTTTGAAAAATAAAATACAGTAATCAGACAGATGGAGAGGAGATCGGCCTTGGGCTTGATGAGGCTCATGTGCTCAGTCGGATCTTCAGCCCCTGGTGCCCGATGGGATATTCTGATGCTACAATCCACCCCGCTCCTTGCCAGATGGGGCATAAATATCTGCCAAAAGTGGATCCAATCAGAGTCTATGTGCTTGGAAACGTGCTTTGGTGTCTTTCAATACCCGTGACTTTATAAATATCCTAAGTCCGTATGTTGCTCACGACCTGTTTGGTGTTTCCTTTTTACGGGCTTATTTTGTTAAGTTTTATGTTTGTGTGTCGGTGTACAGGTATGGGCACGCGAATGCAGTACCCTCAGAGGCCAGCAGGGGTACCAAACACCATGGAGCTGGAATTAATAGTAGCACAGCCATTAAGTTGCTGAGAACTGAATCCAAGGCCTCTCTGTAAGAGCCCTAAGTGTGTTGATAACTCTTCTAATAAACTTCAGACTCCCCACAGTGCTTCTCGGTGCCTCTCTCACAACCCTGTCTGAGAGCTTTCACTTTCCAGGCAGTTATGACACACCCCCAAGATGGATACCACTAGCTAAACGGGTTTTATTTATCTGTGACTTACCTCATCAACATCTTAATTTTTCAAATATTTAGATTTATCTTATTTCTGAACAGAAAGGAGGGGCACAAGCAGCAGCCTAAATATATCAGTTTTCTATTTCTGCCCAACAGTCCTCACTGGGAAGCACCATAGCTTACAACAGTGACCTTGCACTTTTAATATAATTATCTGGACAACATTTGGGCCTAGTTCAGCTGGCTGCTTTTTCTGTTGGACTCAACTGGGTACACATACAAGGTGGGCTTGTATCCCATACAAGGTGGTTCAGTATCCCTCGTCCGGCTCCACCACAGCACAGTGGGCGGTCTGAGGGCTCCAGGCTAGCAAAGCAAAAGTTGCAATTTGGTTTTGGTTTGTTTGCTTGAGTTTTTCCTGTGTCTGAGAGGAGGGTAACTAACCCTAGTCCCGTGAATCATTTATGAAGCTCGGGGGCTGGCCTTGCATTAATCCTCCCCGTCTCAGCCTCCTGAGATTACAGGTATGCTCTGCATTGATTGTGTCCTGCAGTGTCCCTTGAGGTGGGAGTTGCTACTTCCCTTAAAGTGGAAGACTCAAACAGTGCAGACCAGGGAGATGGGGAGGGGGTGTAAGGAGGGAGTTGTTCTTTGTTAATCAAAGCAAGTATGGAAGCCCATCTAGTTCAAAGGTGGAGTCCACTCCTTGATACATAGGACACAAAGCCACAAGACAGACAGACATGGGGCAGGGAAGTATGATTCATTGGATGCCATTGCTACAATAACCAGCAATCTAAATTATTAGAACCAGTCTTTTTACAGTGGCATCCAGGATTTCTCTTTTAGGTAAAATTTATATCGCAAAATGACTCCAGGCATACGCACATACATAGATGCTGGAGCATTTAGTAGATTCATTTCTTCTTTATCTAGTTCTGAGACATTTTTATCACCCCCAAAGGAAAACCTGGGCCCCTAAAGCAATCACTCTCCATTTTCCACCACATCCCTTCACAGCCTGCCTCAAGTCTTTGTAGATTTATCTCTCAAGGAGGTTCCATGCAAATGGCATCACAGGACATCTGGTTTCTTTGGTCCAGCATCTTCCAGTTAATTCGGTGCTTTCCAGATCTATTGGATGGAAGCATATATCAGAACGTCATCCATTTTTCCAGGCCAAATAAGACTCCCTGGTGTGAATATACCACACTTGGGCTCCTTGCCAGCTGGTGGTTATTTGGGTTGTGTCCATGTCTGGCTATTCCTAATAATAGAACTGCTGTGAACTTCTATCATGCCTAATTTGAGGGGGGTGTGTTGGGATTATGGGGTATGGGGGGATTGAACCCAGAACACCCGCTCAGCAAGGGTTCTTTATACTGCCGCGTTATCTCTGTCCAGTTGTTATTTTGAAACAAGAGCTGACAATGTAGCCCAGGGTAGCCTTGAACTCTCAACTTTTTGGCCTCAACCGCCTGAGCAGCTGGCTTGATTTTTCTTATAAAATACCACCCACAATTGGGGTTAGATTTTGTGCATGAGGTAAGGAACCTCTAAATGACATGGTGCCCTTTTCGGTGACTTTATCTTCCTACTAATTCTGTAATGCTCTGTGTCCCCGAGCAAGTTAATTAACGTCCGTGGCCTAAAGAAACAGGGTCATTATGTGGGGTACTGTTAAGATTTAAATGAGGTAATATGCAAGGTCCTTAGCCCCAGGCCTGGCAGGTGGAAATCCCTAGGCCAACCTAGGCCAACTTTCATTATGTCTGTCGGCAACTCCATCTCTTTCCATAGGAGAAAGGGTCATTTTAGTTATCCATTGCCATTTCCAACGAGCACCTCTCTCCGTCACACCGTGATATCCACTAACACAAATCTATTTTTACTGTTCCTTTTTAAATGAAAAAAAAAAGTTTTATGTGCATGTGTGTGAGTGTGTTTTTGTGTGTGTGTGCCTAAGTGTGTGTCTCTGCACCATATACATAGAGAAGCCCAAAGGAGGCCAGATGAAGGTTCTGGGTCCCATGAGACCAGATTACAGATGGTTGTGAGCTGCCATGTGGGTGCTGGGAATCAAACCTGGGTCCTCTACAAGAGCAGCTTAACCACTGAGCCACCTCTCCAGAGTCTCCTCTTTTTTTTTTTTTTTTTTTTTTTTTTTTTTTTTTTTTTTTGGTTTTTTGAGACAGGGTTTCTCTGTATAGTCCTGGCTGTCCTGGAACTCACTTTGTAGACCAGGCAGGCCTCGAACTCAGAAATCCACCTGCCTCTGCCTCCCGAGTGCTGGGATTAAAGGCATGCGCCACCACGCCCGGCCAGAGTCTCCTCTTCCTCCTCCTCTTCTTCCTCTTTCCCTCCCTCCCCTCTTCCTCCTCTTCTTCTTCCTCCCTCCCCTTCGAATTCTGACCTCATCTTAGTCATTTGGCTTCCTTCTCATTGATTTTACCAGCTTCTTCCTTCTGAATCCAGCTAGGACCTTTATTGGAAATACAGCTAGGGATTGGTTTAGGGTGGGGTTTGAAGTATTTTTACTATCCAGTCTCTGCAGGCTATAACATGCCTCTCTGTTTATGAAGCTCATATTTTGTATCCCACAGTCATTTTATAGATTTTTTTAAAAAAAAATTCAGATGCCATAAATTTCTTTGGCTTTATTATTCCTGGATAGTTTATGTTTTAGTTGCTATGGTGAATGGAACATCCCTTCCCCCATCATATGTAATTGGCTATCATTTGCATATAGACAATGGTGGATCTCACTTCTATTTCTGGTTTTGATATTCTGCTTTTTTAGTTTGTTGAGTACTTTGAAATAATTACCTTCTTTTCTTCTTTGTGTCTATACATTTTTTCTTGACTTATTGCACAGGCTAAGACGCTCAGAGGATACTAGACAAGAGTTAATGACTGATAGGGAGGGGCTTCTGAGGGCTAGGGGTGCATGGCGTGGGAAGTGTTTCTGGGGGTCAGTGTGAGCAGGCACTTGTAGGAAGAAAGATCACACATTCAGGGAAAGGGGCAAGGAAGGAGAAGCCAGCCTTGGATCCAGAGTGAGGCTGTGTGGTGGGTTTAGCAAGCTACCAGAGCATCTGGTAGCTACCAGACCACAGAGCATCAGACTTCTTTGGCCAGGTGTATCTTAGAGTCAAGGTTCAGGCAGAGGTAAAGGACCCATTAGAGGGATGGAAGAGAGACTTGGGAGGGGTGCCCAGGTAAGTCCTTACAAATTGTCAAGTGAGAGGTGGTGGGGCCAGGTATAGCATGGGCGTATGATGGAGGACAGTCTCATAGTCAGTCGTATATTATGTTCAGGTTAGTACAGGGGCCTGAGCAGTACAGAGTAGCTTCCTGCTTTTTCTTTTTCTTTTTTAAAGATTTATTATTTATTTTATTTATATGTGTACACTGTAGCTGTCTTCAGACACACCAGAAGAGGGCATCGGATCCAATTACAGACGGTTATGAGACATCATGTGGTTGCTGGGAATTGAACTCAGGACCTTTGGAGGAGCAGTCAGTGTTCTTAACCACTGAGCCATCTCTCTCTCCAGCCCATCTTGCTTTCATCTGAAGGGTTCAAGTGATCCAGAGTCCAAGCTGTTTCCTGTCTGACATCAGTGCCCTCCCTGCGCAGACTGCTGAGCCTCGCCTTACCCTTTCCTGCCCCATTCCATAGAAGATGTCCGCAGTCCTTGTTCTTCCAAGAAGCACGGGGCCTTACATGTTTGTTCTTGTACTGTTCATTACATGTAACATAAACAATGATCCAGGTAAACTAACTTTCCCCTGTCCCAAGGGACTGTGGCTTTGGCCCCCAGCATAATTTACCTCTTAGCTCAACCTTATCCTTGATGGTCAAGATTCCCCCATCCTGTGCCATAACATGACCTCCACTGGCTCAGACCTATGTGGGCCTGGGACCACAGTGCTCATCCACAGGTTGGGGATGGCTGGACCTCCAGAGTGTGGTGTGAGGATGGGAAGGGCTGGGGAGACAGTGAGTGCCACCACCTCTTGTGCAGCGCAGCCAGCATCTTCCCACTCTCCCTGCTGCACCCTCAGAACAGCTGTCAGACTCTGTCCTTCACATCCATTCCACACAGGAGCAGAGGAACAAGAACAGCAAGACCCAGCCTCCATCCGAGAAGACTAGAGAAGCTACTCAGCCTCAGAGCGAGGACATCCACTGCTCCCAGCAGAAGCCACAGACCTTGGCAGTGCGCAAGCAGGCAAAACGCCGATCTGAGTGGCAGGGCTGGGACCAGGTGGATGAGAAGCAGCGGGGATTCTGTGAGGGATCTGGACAGAGGGCTGCACATTTAAAAATAAGGATTTTCCTACGACTTTAATGGAATCAATGTCCAGAGATATGACAATCCTTAATATAAACCCTGATCATAAACTGTAATAAGGAATTCAGTTCAAGTGGTGGATTCTCTCTGGGTCATATTCCAAACCCCAGTCGGGGGGTTTATACGGTCAGAGGCATTGGGAAGGAACACTGAGTTCCGGGACACTAGAGTCCATGAATGGCTCTATACAAATGCAGCCCCGGATTATGACTGGGGACTTTGACTTGGTAGATAGCAAAGGGGAGGTCACTGGTGATGTGGGCAGCAGGCTGTTGGGTAGACTGGGTTATCCTTCGAAGCTGGATGGTCACAGCTCTACCTGGTGATGTGCTTACCTGAGAGTGCTCAGAGCTTTACCTATGCAGTTCAGAAACTCAGATCTACTGCAAACAAAAGAGGCTGACCCCCAAATAAGGTGGATGCTCAGAGCAGCAAGCTGCCCTTTTTATTTGAATTGTGAAACAAGAAATTTAATTATGTATATTATATATGCATTGTACATATGATATATTATTTATGTATAATATATATGTATATATGTACACATATAATATGTATGTTTTATATTGCATATAATATACACACATATATATGTACATACATATAATAAATATGTAATATATGATTATGTTTAATTTAATATATGATCATATAATAATATAATTATATTGTATAATATATAATTATATGTAACAAATATGTGATTAATTATATATACATAATATATAATATGTATATAATATCACACATTATATAATGTTCATAATATATAAGTATCTAATATATTATATATAAATACACATATATGTATGAATGTATAGTATAATATATAAACACACATATTAATTGTGATGTATATGTGTATATAATGTATATACTATATATAATGTCTGTTTAATATAATATATAATATACACATATACATATTATATCTATAAAATCAAGTTAGCTATATTTCCCAGTCTGAACAATGTAGTTGATTCAGCCTCATTTCTGTGCTTTTTTTTCTCTCTGCATTGCCCAGATTCACAGGGGCTCAGGCCCCCATGCTAATGAGATGTCCTCCATCACACCCCACACTGCTCCTGTCCTGGACACCCCCCACTTAGCAATTTGTAAGAACTTACCTGGTCATCCTGTCTGAGTCTCGCATTACATATTGGCATCCCCTGTTCTCTTCAGAGTTCAGCCTCTTGCCTGACAACCATATTCAATATACATACTAACCCTATGAAATGTACACAAGACAAAGAATTTAATTTTCTCCTTAGAAGTGCCACACCTGAACATTGTCCTTGATATAAAGTTACTTATTATATACATACATATTTTTCCATTTCCTGCTGCTGTGATAAACTATCCAAACAAAAGCGAATCTAGTGGAAGGGAGGGTTTATTGGGCTCACAGTTTGTGGGCACACTCCATCACGGTGAGCAGGTAGGTCATGGCAGCAGGAGACAGGGATTGGTGGCCATGTTACATCTGCAGCTAGGAAATGGAGGTGATGAATCCTACAAGTTGCTCATTCTTTTTTCTCAAAGATTTTATATGTAAGTATTGAGGGCACAGTATGCGTACATGAGTGCAGGGCCCCAAGAGCCCAGAAGAGGGCGCTGAATCCACTGGAGTTATAGGATATTGTGAACCAGCTGTGTCTCTAGAGAAGTGACCCGAGGGCCTCTGCAAGAGCCGGACACACTCTTACTTACCAAGCCATATGTCTTGCCCCATGCTGCTCATTTTTTATTTCGAAATTATGGGTACCTCGGCTCCAAGATACTTTCCATGGTATACAAGGGAGATGATGGAGCCGAGGAGTCTTCGACTCTTCAGAATGGGGTAACTCACAATGCTAGGGGTGGGACGTGGTTGCTGGGCACTCGGTCTCAATGTGGCGATGTTGTGAGGAGCTAAGACGGTCAAGAGGCGGAGTCTAGTGGGAGTCAGTAAGATCTCAGGGGACACCACCCTCGGACACCCTCGGAAGGACCGAGGTAGCTCTACAATGCTATGTTGGTTTCCTGGTGGGTAGGCCCCCATCCCATCTCCGCTTGGCTTGTTCAGAGTCGGCCTGAAATCCGATCTTGGCTGTGTGCTCACATTTGCTGAGAGTAAAACCCTGGGAAGCCAGCAAGGCAGGAGCGTTTTAATTAACAGAGCTGCTCTGTACATTAGGCTGCCGTGACTTTGCTCAATGCTGACGATGACTGCAGTTTAGCGTCAGGGGGAAGAAAGCTATGAAGGGAATGGACCAGATGAAGCAATACTGGGAGTTTATGAAGTCTGCACATTTTCTCGAGGCTTCACAGGGACCGCTTTTAAACTGGCTGTCACCCATGCATGAATTATACCCTCCACCTGGGAGGACAGAGGCCGACAAGACATACACCCACACTCGGGGCACGAGCCACGCCAGCCTCATAATTCTTTCTTATGCTGCTAAAGTGGAGAGTGGTGTGAGAACAGAGAGAGACCCGACCCTTGTGATGTCCCCAGAATAAGGAAAAAAAAAGCCAACCCTGGGGGCAGAGGAGGAAAGAAATAAATAACCAGGATGCTATTTACATACAGAGAGGAGGCCTCTGAGACTCTGCTTGGGGGCCTTCCGTGTCAGTAATAACTCCGTGATGGAAATAAAGAGACTCTTCCACAACCCCACACCGCCTGAGATCCTATCAGCACGGGTGGGTTCTCCTTTGTTTCCTGAGGGATCCTAACACAGCAGAGGAGAGGCAGGGCTGTCAAAGGCAACTGTGAGGTGGGGTGTGGGGGTGAGTCCGGTGGTCCCCATGATGACTCAATTATGTTGGCTGTGAGGAGATTAATTAGAATCGAATGTTCTATTGATGTAAAACCTCCTTTTGCACCTGCCATTGGTACCCTCATTACCGGTTTCCCATTACAGGGGATTATATGACACAATGAAATAGAGTTTATGCTTCCTGGGGGACACTCTTAAATAGGTTTACTGTACTTAACTGGTGGTGAAGGGGTTACCTAAGAGAAACATGACTCAGCCTCTCTCTCTCTCTCTCTCTCTCTCTCTCTCTCTCTCTCTCTCTCCCTTTTCCCCGGCCCCTCACCTTCATAATTCAGTCTGTGGATGCTGCCTTTCCAACGTGCCCTAAATTTGGATCACCTCGAATGAAGGTAGCCCTGTGTATTTGTCTGAAGGTACTCCTGGAATCCCCATGGTGTTGGGCTCTGTCCTGGTCAGCTTTGTCGAACTGACCCAGCCTACAGTCATCCAAGGGAAGCCCCAAATAAGGAATCACCTAGATCATAAGGATCTGTGACCGTGCGTGGGGAGGTCTGTCTTGATTATTAATTGATGCAGGAGGACCCAGCCCACTAAGGGCGGCACCATCCCTAGGTGAGTAATCTTAGACTGAATAAGAAAACCAGGTGAGCATAAGCCAACAAGCAAGCTGGAGAGTGAGCATCCTCCAGGTTCCTGCCTTGAGTTTCTGCCCTGACTTTCCTCCGTGACCAGCTGTGACCAGCTGTGACCTGGAAGAATCAGATAAAACAAACCCTAGTTGCTTTTGGTCAGAGCGTTTAATCACAGCAACAAAACAAACCAGGACAGGGTCTAAGGACCTAGAGCTGAGAGCCTGGATGGGAGGTAGAAATGGAAGACACCACCCACCCACCTCCACTAGAGACAGGCAGCAGGTACCATCTCTTCCTGATGTCTTTTGGAGGAGTCGTGGGCACCAAAGCTCACTAGCGTCACTAGGTTCCTTGACTGGCCACAAAGATAAACACATCCCAGCATACCCTGTGTCACAGAAGTGTCAACAGACTCTGGGTCAAGTGACAGGTTTGCCCCACCCCACCTCTGGCTCAACCACTTCCTATCTGGTCTCCTTTGATGACTTTAAGACATCCTTTATATTTGGGTTGTGAAGAACAGGGACATTCTTGGGGCTTTTCTGTCACCTGGTCCAGATGATGGGAGGGGTGGTAGCCCAAGGAACCATGAAATGACCTTAGCTATGCAAATGTTGTTGGCTCAGAGACAAGAGGGAGCCAGACCTTCGTCGTGGGGTCAGATGGGCACATTTCACAGAATATAGGGAAGAATCCAGAGTCTGGTCTCTGCTTTATATTCCCTCAACTAACACTTCTTGAGCCGCTAGGTTCATCTGGGACTTCAGCATCGAACATGCAAGTGTGTTCTGTGGCCTCCAGACCTTATGTTCTGGTAGAAACGCTGCATCTCAAGTGGCCCAAGGCGTCATGTTGGGCATTCAGTCACTGTTGCCACTGTCACCGCTGGGTGTGTGCAGAATGAGGAATAAGCTGTAAGCTGTGAACTGAAGAACAAACGTTAAGAAATACTGGCGGCTGGAGAGATGGCTCCCTGGGTAAGAGACTCTCGCAGAGGACCTGGGTTCTGTTCTCAGCACCTGAATAGTAGCTCACAACCCTCTGTAACTCCAGTTCCAGGGGTTCTGACGCCCTCTCTGGCCTGCCTAGATACTGCGCATGCATGGTGCACAGCCATGGGCAAACACTCGTACACATAAAATAAAAATATACTTTTGAATTGTTTTACAAAAGAAATACATTTATTAGTAAATTATCAGGAGTTATGATTTATCATTGTTCCCATAGAGATTCTGTGCATCTCTGAACCCTCATCAAAAAAATCTTCCTTTTGGTGCTAGATGTGGATTAACACAGAAACCTGGTCAAGGTGCAGACAATAAGAGACGTTGGAGTGCTCACCCCTTAGGCGGATACCTATATCACATTGCCTCCTCCCAAGGCTCAAAGGTCACTGCAGAAGAGATGGAGGGAAGAGTGACAAAGCCAGAGGTGATGACTGATTACACAAAGAAAAAAAAAAAAAAAAAGTTTTCCAGACACAACAGGACCAGGTGTGGCAGTGCTCACCTTTAATCCCGGCTCTTGGGAGGCAGAGGCGGGAGGATCTCTGTGGGTCTGGGGCTAGACTGGACAATGAGTTCCTGGACAGCCTGTGCTACATAGTGAGAGTTTGTCTCAAGAACAAAAACAAACAAACAAACCCAAACAAAACAAGAAAACAAAACCCCTAATCCAAACAAATAAAACTAAGAATTTGTAGCAGTTACAGCAGCACACAATGACTTGTATAAGCTCAATCCAGACAAAATCCCCAGCATGGAGAGGGGAGAAGGGCACAACATCCAACCGACAGCGGAGGAGCTATTGGCAGCTGCCAGTTGGTAGGAGATGGTTTTTTGTAATCCTTACCCTTAGTAAGTTGACCGTGCTCCAGTGGACAGTCCCATACCCCAAAGTATAAGGGTATCACAAATTGAACTTGATGGAGTAAAACAAAACAAAACAAAACAAAACAAAACAAAATACTGAGGACACAAAGTTTGGTGGCTACGGGGGTGGGTGGCTCTGGGTGTTGTTGAAGTGAATATGAACAAAAGACATTATATGAAACTCTCAACTAATAAAAGCAAAAAAAGAAATATATCTATCATAGGTTAAGACAGAAAAGGCCAAATAAAGGTATAACTTGAGCAATGATAATAATAACTATGTAGATCAAGGATGAAGTGTCTCCACCCTCCCCAGAAATCCTCCTTCCAGTCTCAACAGTCTCATGGCAAAGCCCTTCACCGAACTTTCTGCTTACATTTTTGAGCCCAAGATGGCCTCGAATTCACACCTATCTTGCCTTAGCTGCCCATGTGTTGGGATGGCAGTCACACACCACCATTCCGGATGCTCTCCTGACTGCTCTGGGTGTCCGCTCTCTTCTCCTTTGATGGTTTCCTCACACACACTCCAGAGCGTGTCCACCTAGACACCCAGCATAGAGTCTCATTGTTTTCCAGCATTCACAGTCTTTCGAGTCCCTCTCCGTTTACAGGTACACCCTCAAGCCTTGCTTACAATTTAGGTGTTGAAGAATCTGAGACTTTTTGATACTCTGAGTTTTTGCTGTCTAGATTCCTCTGACTGACACATTTGGGGGAGGTTCAAGATACAAATCTGAATCTCCTGCAAAGTGGTGCTGGATCCAGGGGTTGGATCAGAACCACGCTCTCTCCTTTTATCAAGTCCTTACAGGTGTGGGGTGCTCTTGAGGAGAGGCAGGAGGATCTAGTCACCTCTTAATGTGAGATGTGACTCCCTGGTGTCTCCTGATGCATTCATTAGTCCACTAATTCCCTGGGGAGATCCAAATGGAGATTTCCTACACGTCTTCATGAGATACCTTGAATACTCTGTAAGACATTTCCACTCTTTGTCGTCCACCAGTGAGCTACCCAGCGGTAGGGTTTACATGTTATAGGCAGTATAACCCCTTTGCTTCTTCTCTGCCATGTGCCAGATTTGTTTTTGAGGCAAGGTCTCGAACTTCCAACCCTCCTGTCTCCAAGTCCACTGTACTGGATTGAAAGCTGTGCATTACTAAGCCTACTTAGCTGTTTCGAAAGAATGCATTTGTTCTTTATCTTCTGAAAGGTGAGAGTGTTTTTAAGAATTAAAGACTGAATCATATCTGAAGGGGCTCAATCTGCTACAATTAAAACCTTTACTGATGTACAGATGGCTCTCAGGCTGGGCAGTGTGAACACCCTATGGGTGCTTCTCATGTGTCCTAGTTAGGGTTTTACTGCTGTGAACAGACACCATGACCAAGGCAAGTCTTAAAAGGACAACATTTAATTGGGGCTGGCTTACAGGTTCTGAGGTTCAGTTCATTATTATCAAGGCAGGAAGCATGGCGGCATCCAGGCAGGCATGATACAGCAGGAGCTGAGAGTTCTACATCTTCATCTGAAGGCTGCTGGCAGAATACTGGCTTCCAGGTAGCTAGGCACACCTACTCCAATAGGGCCACACCTTCTAATACTGCCACTCCCTGGGCCAAGCATATACAAACCATCACATCATGCCTTTTAGCCCGGCCTAGGGTGTCTTCCAAACCTTTCCATCTCTAAGATGTCTTTCCTTGTACTGCTGTCGAATCTGTCTGTCTGTCTGTTCATCACCCATCTATCTACTATCTTTTTTTTTCACAAATTGTTAAGTGTCAAGATAATGAGAAGGTAGGCAGAGACTGGGAGAAAATATCGATGTGTCTGATATTTATCCAGACTATCCAAAGACATAAAAAGAAATAAGTTGGCAAGCCCAGGAAAGTCTGAGAAAAAAATAAATAAAAATGCACATTGCTAAGTGAAAGGACCCATTCCAAAAAGGGTATCTACTATAGGGTCCCGCCTATACGATGTTCCAGAAAAGAAATTATAGAGGTTGGAGAGAAGACCAGAAGTTGCCAGGGTCTCTGGTGGTGGAGAGGGGTGGACAAGCAGAGCAGGAAGGGAGGAGAAACGACACAGCTACTCTGAACAACTCTGTAACAGTAAATACACACTCTTATCTACATTTCTTATCTACATCTCGTAATCCACAAACAAACAGCAAAGTGTGAATCTCAGTGTAAACCATGGCCTTTGGTTGATGTCCGGTAATGCTGATACATTGGTTGTAGTGAGCAAACCACACAGCTGTGGGGCGTTGATGGTGGGGAGGAGGTGCTGTGAATCTGTGGCAGAAGACACATTGAAACTAGACTTTCCAGTTGACTTCATTAAGACCCTACAGCTGCTCTAAAAGCTCAATGCAATTGGATTTTAAAACAAAAACAAACAAACAAAAAACCCAGAACAACAACAACAACAACACCCTAACAAAAGTCTGGAGAGGTGGCTCAGGGTTAAGAGCAAATGGCTGCTCTTGATTCCCAGTACCCACGAGGTGGTTTACAAACCCTGGAACTGGAATGTGGTGCTGCCCTCTTCTGGCCTCTACAGGCACTGCATGCATGTGGTATACAGATGTGCATGCAGGCAAAATACACGCACACATATTTAAAAAAAAGATAGGTAAATAAGGAAATAAATAATAAATGCCTAATGACGGGCTCAGGTAGAGAAATGCATTTCTTACTCTTTCGGAGAACCAGAATTTTATTCCCAGCCCTCACCAGGCAGCTCATAACCAGTTGTAACTCCAACCCCAAGGAACAAGATCCCCATCTTCTGGCCTCCGTGGGTACTGCATTCTCTCTCTCTCTCTCTCTCTCTCTCTCTCTCTCTCTCTCTCTCTCTCTCTCTCTCTCTCTCTCTCTCTCTCTCACGCACACACACACACACACACACACACACACATTTTTAAAGTTTTAACACACATATAATAATTCTTCCATTTCAAACTCAAGATTATTGGTTGTTTAAATTCTTTCTGATACCTTGTTCTACTTGCTCATTCCACAGTGGTGACCAAACGCAGGGCACAAGAAGAACGAAGGCTTTATTTTAGCTCATGCCTACAAAGAATTCAACTGACAGTCACCTGGCTTTACCAGTTCTGGGCCTGTGTGAGGCTAAGCATTACTGCTAGAGGCCTACTGGCCTTATGCTGGTCAGGAAGTACAGAGTGAGGAAATAACTGGGGAGCCAGGCTAACTTTCAAAGTCACACCTCTACTACCCTACCTCCTCCAACTAGGCCCTTCTTCCCCAAATTTCTAGAACCTACTCTCAACACAAACAAACAAATAAAGAACCATGAATACTCAGAGCCACCCACTCAACACAAGGAGCCATTTCAGACCCCACAACCACAATACACCCAAATTCCTTTTCCTCATCCGAGCATGCTGGTCTCCAACACACAGGAGACAGCTGACCCAGAAGGCCCGGCTCACTTGCTTACCCCCTGGCACCCATAGAGCGATCAGTGTAAAGGGTAAAGCTATGTCAAGCAACAGCACCATGGAAAATAGTTCATTTTTTCCCTATATGCTCTTCTCCTTTTATGCCTCAATTTATGGACAGCTACGTTATATCTCCATTATCAGAGTACACACTCAGTATATACTATATTCTTGTCAATCCTCAGGCACTCCTGTTTCCATTGGGGTGTATTTGTGTTGTATTGATTATTAATTAATAAATCCTGGCATGAGGTCCTACCTGCCTCAGTGGTTTATGTTCCAGAATGAAAGACACACACACACACACACACACACACACACAGAGACTCACACACACACACACACACACACACACACTTTACATTTTCATATGCCTTAGGTAGCACAATAGCTGGGTGACTGCCTAACCTCTATGCTGCTAGAATCTGCCTCCCACCAATAATTCCGAGTTACAGCTTACTAATTTCTGTGTTCCATCTTGGCTGCTCTCAGCTGTCTGGGCCAGAGACTGGGGTGCTCTCCTTGCCTCTCTACCCCATGATGACCTCTGTGTCTCTCCTCTCTCCACACTCTAATAAGCATGGCTGATCTCCTTCCTCTCCTCCGGGTCCCAAGTCTGGGCAATTCTAAAATTCAGCCTCTGTCTGTGCTCTCCAGCTATTGGCTGCTGGCATCTTTATTTACCAATCAGAACCAACTGGGGGCCGGTTCCCAGAAGCTATATACACAAACAGCTTTTTAGGGAACATAACTAGCATTCACAATATAAGCAGCTGTGTGTGTGTGTGTGTGTGTGTGTGTGTGTACTTGAGGTCAGGGGACAACCTTTGGGAGTCAGTTTTTCCCTTTCACTGTGTTGGATCCCAGGGATTCGAACTCAGGTCACCAATATTCGTGGCAAGCCCCTTTCTCTGCTGAGCCATCTTGCTAGCCCCTTATTCCTCACTTTTAATTCTAGAACTATATATTGAGTATTTACCTCTTTATGTTGATTCTGTCCTAACCGTTTTTGGCTCTCTGAAAGTAACTTTCTAGAAAATTCCTTAGGAAGAACTCATGGGAGCACTCTTTCCAAAGTTCTTCCCTATGTGCCTGTAAGCATTTTTCTAGATATAAGGTGTTAGTTCATGTGCTTTGGCTTCTTGGGCTTCAGAAGTATGTGCTCCTATTTCCTCCTGCATAGCACTGCAATGAGAAATAGCCTGAGCATGTTTTCAGCTTCTTACCCCTCCCTAGCTCCTGTGCTGTGTGGCATTTTTTTGTTTTGTTTGTTTGATTTAATGCTTAGATACTCAAAAGATTTTCCTTTTTCCTTAAAGGTCCATCATTTTAAGAGACTGTGACCTGGCATGGGTCACTCTAGGTCAGTATTCTCGGAGCGTATACTACATGACCTTTCCATGTGTAGTTTCAAACCTTGGGTTTTCTTTTTGTTTCTGGGCTGCTTTCTTGAATGCAATGAGTTCTCTCCTCTCCTTTGGTTTTTCCCTTTTTCTTTTCTTTCTTCCTGGATTTCTAGTGTCTGTGTGTCGAATCACTTCGACCTCTTCCAGAATTTGTATCTTTCTCTTTAATCTTTTGGGTGACATCTGTTTCTTTGATTTTTGCACATTCCCCCGCCCCTGCTTCTCTCATCTCTCTTTTTAATTTCTTCTAAGGCTTTATCTGTCACGTTCATTCATCCTTGTATCTTAGCCCAGTCCCGTTTCAGAAAACACTTTTTTTCCCTCTAAGCCAGCTCCTCCCCAGACTTGTGGTGCCACGTCTGGGTTCTTCTGTTTGTGGAGTTCTGCTGGGTCTTCAGACCTGACGTCACTGTCTTGGTTTCTCTGTGTGTGTTCTTGGCGTGCTCCCGTGTCGCCTTTTGTTTTGTAGGTGTGGTTTCTCTCCTGCATCTTTTCATTCTCTTCAGGGATGCTGTTCCCTCTTTATTATCTCTCCTTCATTAAATCACCTGGCATGGGAGGGGATCTGAGTCTTTTATTGTTGCTCACTTCTGCAAAGGTGAAATTAATTTTTCTGAACTTTTACAAGGAGGTTGAGTTCCAAAGAGCCTTTTTAACTTCACAAAGCACCTGTTTCTTTTTTGCCTTTTTTTTTTCTTTCTTTTTTTTTCTGGCAATGTTGAAAAAAAAATATGGCAGCCTGTTTTCTGAGATTTCTGGCTCTTACAAAAATATCTCCCGTTACCTGAATCTTCTCCCCCTTTGTTGGTCCTGTTTTATTTATTTATCCATTTGTTGCCATGCTAGCAAATTGAACCCAGGGGCAAGCATATGCTAAGCATGCCCTACCATTGAGCTTCATCCAAAGCTCCCTTTATCCAATTGTGATTCTTCATTCAGTCATTTTTTTTTCCTAGTGTCTGCATAGAAAAACCCAGATAGCTTCGAGACTCATGGGTGGGGACAATCCATCCTCTTCAGATCTTCCCACCGAGGATCCACTGCACATGTATAGTGCTGTATGAAGCAGAACCCCTCAGTGGATAGCCAGATCTGGTGCTACAGGCCTACCTGCTTTGGAGGCTGAGGCAGAGGGATCACAAGTTCAAAGCCCACCTAGAAAGCTTAGACACTGACTGAAATGGAAACTAAGTAGAGGGCTGGGCATGTACTCACCCTGTGTGAGATCTAGGTTCAGATCTGCAGCTCCAACAAACCAGAGACAAAACCCAGAAAACCATGACCCCAGCCAGCATTCTTAAAGTAGGACTCTGTGCTTTTCGGTAAACACTCACTGTCTATTCCAAGAAGAGATGGCCTGCCGTCAAGGACGGCAATCATCACCTCTTCCCTTCTTTATATGTATCAGTCTTAGAGCGGGTTACTATCACCGTGATGAAACACCATGTGGGAGGAGTTTACTTGCCTTAAGCTTCCACATCACTGTTCAGCATCAAAGGACATCAGGACAGGAAGCAGGAGGCAGGAGGCAGGAGCTGATGCAGAGGCCACGGAGGAGCGCCGAATACTGATGTGCTCCTCACAGCTTGTTCAGCCTGCTTTACTATACAACCCAAGACCACCTGCCCAGGGACACCACCACTCACAGTGGGCTGGGTCCTTCCCCATCAATCACTAATTATGAAAATGTTCTATATTTGGGTGTGGTGGCACATGCCTTTAATCCCAGCACTCGGGAGACAGAGGCAGGTGGATTTCTGAGTTTGAGGCCAGCCTGGTCTACAAAGTGAGTTCCAGGACAGCCAGGGCTACACAGAGAAACCCTGTCTCAAAAAACCAAAAAAAGAAGAAAGAAAGAAAGAAAGAAAGAAAGAAAGAAAGAAAGAAAGAAAGAAAGAAAGAAAGAAAATGTTTTACAGGCTTGCCCACAGCCCGATTGTATGGAGTCATTGTCCCAACTGGAGCTTCCTCTTTGCAGATGACCCTTGCTTGTGTCAACTTGACATAAAACCAGCCAGCACAGTAGCACACGGACTTTGCTAATGATTAGTCTTTGATACAGGGACCCACTATCTAGTCCAGTGTGGTTTCCCGTTCCCGAGCCTGCCTCAGCCTTCTGTGCACGCCACCATGCCTGGCTGCCTGCTAGCTTTGCTTAGGTGTTTCTGTAGGGTTTTGGCTTGGCTAGCCTGCTGGTATGGTATGTCTGGTCTTTACTAGTGGCACATTCAAATCTATGCCCCTACCATTATTGCTGTCTATTTTTAAACCACCCCAACCATAACCTACCATTAACTCAGGCTGCTTTAAAAAAAAATCAAATCACATTAAAGGAGAAAACACACTGGGTTCTTGAGGTAGTGTTGTGTGTTGATTGGGACTCTGAGGTGGACTGGTCTGATGCTTGCCTCAAGTTCAACGCCAGGACACAGTTTTTTCTTGAGAGCTGTCCCTGCCTCTGCCAAAGATTGATACCCTGTCAAGTGCTTTCTGGGATCCCTCTCAGAAGCTTTGCCTGTGGTGTCTTTGTCGGGGAGAGCACAGCCTAAGACAGATACCGCTGTGCTCGCATAGCATCGGCCTGTTCCACCTACCTGCTGATGACTTTGGAAAATGGGATAATGCGAGCTTAATCATTTGCATGGCCTTTGGTGGAGCCTGTTCCTTGTTGACAACGTTCTTATTCTCTCGGGCCCCGATGACAAACGCCTTCCCCTGGACCTTGACTTTTCTAGCACTAGGCTTGTCTTCCAGAATCTGGCAATTGTTTAACTGCCAATTCTGCTTTTTTTGTTTTGCTTTTTGTGTGTTGTTCTTTTCTGAGTATGAAGTAACAGTTGTTTTGTCTGTCATTGCCAGAATATCCTTAGTGTTTCACAAAATGCATATTATTATCTTTCCTATTCTCTGGGGACATGAGTCCTGTCGAGAATGAATATGGGTCCAGGCCTATGCCACACTGGGTTCCTAATCCCAGGGAATGTAACTTAGCCACTACAAAGCCAAAGTCTGATAGTTTTAACTATCAGAGTTTGCTTTGACTCCTAGTTGGAAGTCTTGCCTGTCTGTCTGTCTGTCTGTTTGTCTTCCTTCTTAATGGTGGGCTTTTTACTTTGGCATCCATGCTATCCTATCTGTAGAAGATTCTCAAAGACTTGGCTAGGCAGCCTGTCCTGGGGACAGATGGTACAGGCACCTGTGCAGCGAGCTGGGCCTCACCCCAGAGCCTGTCTCTATCTTGCACATGGGTCTGTAAGTCATGTCTGCATGTCTAAGCTGCGTTGTGCCTGTGCCCTGCTCCCTGAATCTTGGGATAAGGTATGAATACAGAAGCGAGCATTAACAGTGGACCCTTGAAAACCGAGACACTACTGCTAAAGTCTCAGCAGGGAAGATGCTCCATCTGAGTGAGGACAGGGATGGGGGGGGGGTGGCCAAGCCCACACTTCAGGCTCCATGCTGGGATCTTGATGGCTACCTTCATGCCATGAGGCTTTTTGCCTGGTGTCAGAAGAGGAGATGTGAACTGCCTTGCTTTCTAAAGTGAACTTTAAATACTGCTGACAGCAAGATGTCTCCTGAACGAAAGCAGACAGGAAGACGACTGTCTCCCTGTTTCCATGGCTACAGACAGGACGCCACTGGGCAGTGTTCTGAACTCCGGGCATCCTGGGCTCTGCCTGCAGGATGAAGTTTCCTGAGCTTGGGGAGAACTCAGTAGCAACATGGTAACTGTTTTGGTTCCAGCACGAATGCTTTTTTTTTTTTTCAATGCTAGAGTTCCATTTTTCAAGAGATACAGGGGTGTCCCCCAGAATACTCCTAAACCAGGAAATCTTCGGAAACTTGGAGATTTCTCTTTCACCCATCATCTGCAGGTCTCATCACCTGCCTGACGACTTTGACACCTTCTTCACACCAGGGTATGGTTTAGCAAGCTGAGAGGCCACTTGGGAAGGTGGCAGGCTGTCGGCTGTTGCCAGGCATAGGATGGAAGGGGCTGACGGTAATTTTTTACATTACCCATCTTCAGTGCAAAAAAAAAAAAAAAAGAACCTTGGAACATTTGAGGGAATAAACCCATATAGGCTTCTAGAAAAAGGTATCAGGTGTCACTCTAAGGAGAACCTGTTTGACATGACAGGGGCTCTTAGTGTGGCAAATATTCCTGATCTGCTGTACTGAGATGCCCCTGTACTCAGCCTGGCGGATGGGTTTCTCCCTGTCTCCCTGTCTCCTCTCCTTGGATGCCTTCCTCCACCAGGCTTTTGTTTTCTGTTGCGGTGGAACGAATCTTGCCGCCAGGTGTTGTGTGGGCTCCGAGCACAGTGTGAAAATACCACTCGTTCAGACCACGTGGAGCAGGGCCGTACCTGCCGCTGTGCTTCCACCGCGGCTGTGGCCGCCCACGCGCTTGCTTCGTGGCACCACTTGCCTGTGCTTAAAGGCTCTGAACAAACCTGGAGACCAACCAAGCCACGGCACCAGGGAGAACGTTGGTGTCTGCCTGGAGGCAGAAGTCATTGATGAGTCCGATGGCAACTTTGTTCTCTGGCTCTGGAGGGTTCAGGGTCTGAAACGACTGCGATGGGGTCCTTTTATAAAGCCTGGCTTTGACACTGCCTCATGTCCTCTGCCTTTATGGCATAGTTCTAAGCCATTATTCTTACCACCGAGGCAAGGATGCCACGGTGTACGCGGCCTACCCAAAGGCATGTCCCTGCTGGCATCTGATAAATGTTTCTGGAATTTTCCGCAGGAAATATTTTTTTTTGTTCGTTTCAAAGCCATCTTTTCTTCTCAAAAATCTCCAAGACTGATGCGTAATACTAAGCATTAAATTTAGAACAGCATTCAAGTTTGCATTGAAAAAAATTGCTTTTAGCTGTCTTGGGAACTTAGAGAATACTTAAGGCCCACTCCTTTGCTGCCTCACAATGGAGAGGTCCTTGGCGAGTGGGAGGAGGAGCACGCGTGTGTATTCCAGACAAGCTCTCTGTGTGTAGCCAGAGTGGCCTTGAATTCACATCCTTCCTGCTTCTGCCTCCCAAGTGAGTGCTGGAATTATGGGCCTACGCCATCATGCCTGGCGGTTGTAGCTCTGAAATGCCCAGCTGATGCTGCTGGGGATGGGAGACTGTCCAATGAGGCCTCACTGTCCCCCTCAGCCCCCACAGAAAATCCAGGCAAAAGCGGAGCCCCTTATAGTATTTCTGCATAAAAGGCCTCCGAGTCCACCAATCCGGGCTAAGCCAGAAGGAGGTCCAGAGAATTAACAAGCTCTCCAAATGAGAGAGCATTTAGAACCAAGTGCTGAATCCTCCTGTTATACAGTTATCTCCCCACTGTAGTACATACCTTGGTTAGTGACCAACAACACATGAGCAGGAAAGAGAGACGGATGGCCAAGCCAGCCTGATTGAATAGAGAAAACTATTTATAATGAGCTCATTCACAGCCAAATGCACAGACATAAGCCCCCTGTTAAGAGGTGTCAGAATCCATGGCCTAGACCAGGGAGGGGAGGTGTCCTTCTACCAGCTGGAAACACTGTCTTTAACTGACAGGGGAAAAAAGCAAACTTGAGCCGAGCCCTACATGACATGAACACTGAACTGGTGTGGTCCAAATCCAACAGCACCTGCTGAACTGTGTCAGGTAGGCATTCTCAAATTTTAAACTCAGAGTACACGGCATTGAAAGGCATTGAAAGTAGACAATACCATTTGGATGGAGAGTGTATTGGACTCCCCCCCCCACTTCCTGTAGCTGCCCCTCTTCCTTCCATGGATAGACCCAGGGAAGGGATCTCAGCTGAACCACTGGAGGACCCTGGGAACCTGAGGGCTGACCAGCATCAGACACTCCAGTGGTTGTTTTTGTTTATTTACGTGTGTGTATGTGTTCACTCACTTGTGTGCACCCCGGCACACGTGTAGAGGTGAGAGGATAGATTTCATAAGTCATTTCTTTCTTCCCATCATGGGGTGGATGATACCAGGCATGTGCAGCACATGCTTCTATAGGCTGAGCCATCTAACCAGCCCAGTGGTGGTTTTATTTGTTCAAGTAAGAGGCATTGAGCCAGGCAGGTGTCCAGTACTTGGGAGGCTGGGTCGGGAAGATAGCAGTTTCGAAGCTAACCTAGGCTACACAGCAATTTTTGGGGGTTGTTTTTTTGTTTTGTTTTGTTTGTTTTTTTTGTTTTGTTTTGTTTTGTTTTTTGTTATTTTGGTTTGGTTTGGTTTTGGTTTTTCGAGACAGTGTTACTCTGTATAGTCCTGGCTGTCCTGGAACTCACTTTGTAGACCAGGCTGGCCTCAAACTCAGAAATCCGCCTGCCTCTGCCTCTGGAGTGCTGGGATTTAAGGCATGCGCCACCATGCCCGGCTTTTTGGTTGTTTTTAAAGCATCACGCATCAAAATAAATTTGAACTTGGCAAGACATCAATAAAGGAGCCAGCTGGCTTTGAGCCTATTTTAAATAGAGAAGCTAGATATGGGGCCTAAATCCTTCTTGGGCTATAGGGTCAACATGCTCCTTTTAGACTGGGGGAGAAGGGGCCAAGGCTGTCATGGCAATGTTTGCCACGTCTAAGAATTTATCCTTTCCTAGAATCAAACCCAAAGGGCTGCCCCCTCAAGGTAGTTGGTCCTTCTGCTTTCCTCCTGGCTCCAGAAACCTGCTCCACAAAGAGCATCTACTATTGTTATGCCTGGAATGATGGAGAAGTTTCAGAAGTCAGAACAGGTAGGTATATGGGTGCTAAGGTTCGACTATAAAATGTTCCTCCACAGGCTCCCATGTTTGAACACTTGGTCTCCAGCTAGTGGCACTGTTTGGGGAGGTGGTGGGACCTTTGGGCCTGATCTGCCTCCTGATCCATCCATTCAGATTCAAGGGGCTGCCACCCACGTCCTGCTGTAATGGATCAGGCCGGCCCCAGTGTCTGTCCTCACCATTGTGATGGACTCTTTGCATGAGGCCAAAGGGTACCTAGCACATGGGGCGTGGGGTTGTTCCCCGCCCACTACCAGCACTAACACAGGGGACTCACTGGTGTGCTGACACTGGGAAACACCAGACAAGGCAACATGGGGGATCCAGCACAGCACCCCCAACTCCTTGCATACCCGAGGGGTGTCAGAAATCATGGGAAATGGTGGGAAACGACCTGGGATAAATACTCACCCAATAAGGTGGCTAAGAGACTTGCTTCTGAGCTTTCTTCCTAGCAGGTGCTCTCAATCAAGGGTCCACAGCTTAGGCCTTAAACAGATGTCAAGGGCCTGGGCCCAAGCTTACTCTCCGTTAATCGGGAGGACAAGATTTGTGAAGAAAAGGCTGTGGCCAGGTGTCCATGCTAGTAGCCCAGACGATGCGGCGGGGTGACCTCAGTCGTATTGCCAAGGAAGAGTCGCCTGGCTCATTATCCCTGGCCATTGGCACGTCATTGGCCATTTGCCCACTGAGCTCACATTTGGGGAACTTGGAAGTCATCAGAGGCCACAACAGGGCCACGTGCTTGAGGCCGAGAGAGTCCATGCCCTGAGGTCTGGCCTCAGGTGGCTTAGGGCAGACCAGCCACAGCACACAATCCCAGTACATTTGTGTCCAGTATGCACTCATGACCTTCACTCCACAGGCAGGGCCTACTGTCTGTCCCCCAGGCCTTTGGAATCAGGAAACGGGAAGGAGTAGAAGAGTTTTTGGAGAGCACCCAGCTCACACTGGCACCAGGAGGCACCAGGACAATGCTCTGCTTGGCTCCCATGTTTCTCTTCTTTCTTCCATGGGTCTCCAGCAGCAGGAAAAAGAACCTAAGCCATTTGACAGTCCAGTACTGATTTCTGTTTCTTTTCTGGTTTGTTATTATTACTTCATACAGACACACACACACACACACACACACACACACACACACACACACATTATTTTGTTTTGCTTTTGTGACAGGGCTTCTCTGGATAACAACACCGGCTGTCGTGGAACTCACTTTGTAGACCAGGCTGGCCTAAAATTCAGAGAGATCTACCTGCCTCTGCCTCCCCAGTGCTGGGATTAAAGGTTTGTGCTCCTGCCACCTGGCTTGTTACTTGTTCTTTAATATAAAACCTCATTAAGTAGCCCAAGCTGGCCTAGAACTGGACACATAGCCCATGATGGCTTTGAACTTGCAACCTTCTAAGAGCTGGGATTATATGCCTAGGCTACCAACCTCAGCACATACTTTTACTACAATTAATTTTAATTAGGGCAACGACTATTATTTGCTGTCCTGGAGATCAAACCCAAAACCCTGTGCATGTTATGTAAGTGCTCTAGCCCACACCCCTAGCTCCTCACTGATAAATTCTAGAAGCACTAGACTGTTGAGCCAAACCTTTCTCTCACTGGGGTGCTGTCACTCAGCCACACCCCCAGTCCCTCACTGGGGGATTCTAGGCAGAGGCTCTACCACTGAGCCATGCCCCCAGCCCCTCACTGGGGGATTCTAGGCAGGGGCTCTTGCCCCTTTTCTTCTCACGGCATAGAATTTAGGACTCAACACTCAGTTTTACCTATGAATTTATAAACGCAGTAAGACTTCTCGGTCCTGGCCTCCTAGCTTTATCACCTTCAGTTCTAGGCAAAGCAAGAGAGGACTCCCCACTGGCAGACAGGGTAGCTGTGGGAAGCAAGATGTCAACCAAGAACTGGAGCACGGAGTTTGCCCACAGTCAGCCCATAGGTAAAGGCCCTCCCCCTCCTCCCTCTCTTTGCCAGGCTCTGGACCTCTTCCACAGCAGCTCTGGGAGCTTAGACTGTGAACTCACCAGGCCATCCAATGAAAGTGGCTTTGTACCTTAGTTGGGATGCAAAGAGATGTGTTTGCCACAAATCTTTTGGTGGAGACACACATATCAAAACCTGCACGCGCGCGCACAGAGCTTCATGCCTGGGCTTTGCAGTGTGTCTCCACCTCCCTCGCTGCAGAGGCTGAGCCTGACTTTCAAAAAAGGGCACTGCAGCCCTTAGCAAATCTCCAGAGGAAATCTCATGCTTGTCCCTGCCAGGGGCCCAGGTCTCCTCCGGGGATTTCCTCCAAAGGGCTCTGCAAATAAGAAGGAACTAGGGGTGAGGGAAAAAAAAGCCAAAAATTCGGGGAGTGTCAAAGGTATGGAGCATTGTTGATTCCTCTCAGTGTCTGCCTGGATATTAGATGCAAATAAGTGCTAATAAGTACAGTTGGAGAAGCTAATGGAAAAACCACCCTTCCCAGGAGGATTGCCACACACAGGGCAGCTACCATGGCCGGACTGACTGACTGTGCTTTCCAGTCATAGGGAAGCCTGTGTGGACTGGCTCTAGGGAATAAAGCCATGCAAACTTGTTCTATGAAGGCACATGTTGTCCAAAGATACTGGGCTGAGGATGGAGGTTCCCATCATCTTCCCACTGGCCAGTGTGTGCAAACACGTGCATGAGGGTGGACATGAATAGGCATGTGTGTGTGTGTGTGTGTGTGTGTGTGTGTGTGTGTGTGTGTGTACTTACCCTCCAATGGGTGCACACAGATGGAGAGGTTCTCTTGACCATCAGGCTTATGAGACCAAATCCTTGTGATAGCTCAGGCCTAGTTGCAGATGTGGACCACACTGGTGGAGCTGCAGCCAGGAGTCTGGGTGGTGTGGCCCTCTGGAGGTGAAGGAGCCACAAAGGCACGGGGACTGCAGCCTCAGCTGGCTGGAAGACAGGTAGCTTTTTACCCATTTCTTTGTTTCTTTCTCTTCTACTCTGTTCTGACAGTGTTTAGATATAGCTTGGGGTTTCTACTGCCCCATTCCTCCCGACTCTCCACTTCTGTCCCTCGAATCCATCACGTTCAACTGAACTTGACTAAGGGGACATATACTTACACCTTCCTTCCCATGAGTAACTTGTACAGCCAGAGGAGCTGTATAGCACAGCTCGAGCCTCAGACCATCTTGAGCTCCCTGGCATTTCACTTTGAAACCGGGATACCTGGGCCAACCCCAGCTCCACCCCCCCTACCCCAAACACACACAGATTTGTTGACAGTAGCACCTTAGCGGCATCTCATAGCACATGCTTCATTGTTGCAAAACTAAAAAGGGTTAAAAGGTAGCTGGGTGCTGTGTTACATGCCTGTAACCCCAGGGCTTGGAGGCTGAGAAAGGAAGATCATGTGTTCATGGTCAGCCTAGGCTACACAGCAAGCTTGAGGACAGCCTGGGCTACACGGAGAGAAACTATCTCAAAAACAGAAACAAAAGCAAAAACAATGGAAGGAAGGCCACCATATGCTTGGTTGCCATCTCACCTGCCCTGAAGAGGATCCTTGGATCCTCTGAGTTCACAGCAGTCGTTAAAGAAGCCCCAAGACCACTCAAGCCTTTCAAGCTTGCTAGTGTTAGAGGCTCCCTTGCCCTCCACATCTCTAGTGTTAGTGGTTCTGCT
This sequence comes from Mus minutoides, assembly GCA_902729485.2. Classification (NCBI taxonomy): domain Eukaryota; kingdom Metazoa; phylum Chordata; class Mammalia; order Rodentia; family Muridae; genus Mus; species Mus minutoides. The sequence continues at coordinate 657,989 of LR749490.1, read as the reverse complement.
CCTTATCAGGGCTGCCACACCCTTATCTGGTCACCCAAAGGCCATAGATCCACCTCAGTCTTTACCTTCTGGGGTGGAGTTGAGTCAACCAACCAACCAACCAACCATGCAGTACACTCAGGGAGGGAGAGGCCACAGCCACCGCTCTGTTTTACTGGAAGCTTCTTTGCAGTTTTTTGTTTGTTTGTTTGTTTAATTTTATTCTGTATGTCCCTTCAAGACCAGGCTTGTTTACTGGTTGGCACAGCTAAGAATGGTTACTAGATGCGAACCCAGCCTTTCCTCCTAGTGTCTGATTGCCCCCTGCAGGTCGGGCCTTCTCTTCTCTGGAAAATCAAGATTTGAATCCACAGCCCTGGAACCGAGTCCCGGTTCTACACTTGTACTGTGTGGCTGTGGGTCGGAGGCTTCCCCACTCTTTTATTCTGGGTTTGGAGGGAGGGGAGAGGTTGCTTGCTTCAGCCCTCAAGCTGGAGCCAGACCGACGCTTAAGGATGAAGTTCTTAAGTGAGCATCCGGCTCACTGGGCACTTGTGGTTAACTGAGACCCAGAAATTTGAGGGTGAGTGCCAACAAGAGACAAGGCCTTGTCCAAATTCCACGCGGACTGTGGTCTGGGAATCTACCTGAATTTTTCTGCGCACCAATCCCTTTGCAAGCCCCGCTGCCACTCAGCTTTGGGTCTAAGACCCTGCTTGCTGGCGCCTTCTCTTTTTCCCTAGGTCAGCGCAGGGTTACTCAGTGTCACCACTGGAGCAATGGCAGCTAAGAAGCTACGGAGTGGAGCCAAGCGGCAGACCAGAGTCCAGCACTCGGGGATCCCCGAGCTGGGCGCAGCCCGCGCCAATACCGCCCCACCCCCCGCTGCCGCCCGACCGCGCCCAGCGGCAGCTCCTACGGAGCGCGCGGCCAGTGGGGCCGCTGAAGCCGCAGAGCGCGCGTGGGCGTGGCGCCCGTGAGCTCCCGAGAGGGGTGAGAGATCGGGGAAGAGATTTCCCCCATCTCTGCCCTGCCACTGGGATCGCCTCTTTCCACCGTGGGGCGGGGCCCGGACTGGGGGCGGGGCGCCGGGCGGGCGCGGCGCTATTTCCAGCCTTGCCCGAGGCTTCGCTCGCACTTCACTGGGAGCCTTCCCGGCGCGTGAGCCGGATCCGGTGGCACCGCGGGGAAGAGACAGGACCGGGCGGTGGCGGCAGAGACAGAGGGACGCACCAGGTGCAGAAGATCCAATAGGAGAACGCCGCCGCAACCTCTCCCGCGCGCTCCGGTCGCCGACTCTACGCCGATCGCCCACTCCCCGCACCTTGGACTACACCGGGAAAGAGACGCAGCCTGGCCCGAACTGGGGCGGAGATCCTTCTTGCTTCCCAAGAGCTCGGGAAGGAAGATTCTCCCGCCTCCGAGAACCGCTCCGGACTGGAGGAACCCGTGGCCTGGAGAGCGCTGGCTGTGCCAGGTAAGTGGCTGCGCCCCACACCACCCCTGTTCCCTCTCTATGCTGATAGTTCACCCGAAGGTATATCCCTGGAAATCCCAGGATGAAGTCGGGACCGGTCTGAGCGCAAACCCCGCCACTAGACATGGTTCAGAGTCCTAAGCTGCAGGTGCTGTTGGGGCATGCGGTGCTTGGGTCTGGCGATACTTTGGGGACCAGCCCCCGTGAGTGGGAACTTTAATTAGACTTTGGATTCTTGGTTTTCTCCGCGCCTGGGAACTGCCTCTCTCTCCTAGGGCTCTCCCCAAGGACCCTTCGCTCCTCTTCTTACCCCTGGATACTGAGTGCGTGTAAGCTGCTTTGGGCGCTGAGCGGCGAGTGCTCGAGGGCCGAGCTGGAGCGTCCAGAGCGCCGAGGCTTTGGCGTGCGCTTGGAGCTGGGACTTAGAGGCCAGCTGGGGTGCGTAGGGCGAAAGGGGAAGTTACAAGCGACCTTGGCTTCCTACCAGGAGACGTAAGGTGTCCCCGCGCTCCATCGCGCGCATCTCCACCCCTCAACTCTCTAGGGCCCCGGCCTGTTTTGTGCTCCCGGCGAGTGTGCGTGCGTCAGCGATCGCAAGGAGGTGTGTGTATGCGTGTGTCCCCGAGTGCGGGAGTCGAAGCCTCCGGCGGCTGGGGATAGAGGATGGTGAAATGATCTGCTTTACGGCGGGACCAAGCCCAGCTCTAGCTAGCGGCAGTTGCAACTTCAGCTGCTGCGTGGGGCTGTTTTGCTCATACTCCGGCCTGGCCAGGAGAATGTGCGTTCTCTGGTTTGGGCAGGGTCAGAGGTGGCGCTTGGGCATCAAGTGACCTCTCTCTATTTCCCGCGCAGTACTCCAAACACTAACTTTAGTTGTATATCTTGTCTCAGGGCCCTGCGGCCCTCACCTGGGTCTGTAACAGTCGGGGGGTGGGGGGGAACTGTGCCCTGGATTTCGGGCATACCGGTCGGATCTTGGAACAGTCTGTCCTGCAGCCATTTCGGCATCACCGGAGATGCATCTCTAAGCCGCCTCCCAGCAGGACCCTAAGCGTGATTGGTTCTAAGGGGAAACAGGCTTCTGGGGCTCTCTGTATCTATGGATGTAGCCTGGCAGCAGGCCAAGTGGAAGACTCAGTTGGGGCAAGGACATAGCTCCAGATGGCAGGGGTGGGTAAAGGGGTAAAAGGCAGATTAACTCTTTCCCCACCTTCCTCCACACTCACAGGCATGAGCTTCTGCCACCAAGCCTACTTTCTTTGGGTTCACCTTGACAGTTTACTGGTAGGTGGGAAGCCTTGTCTTTAGTCCCACCCTAGTACAGAACAACCTTTGCCCTGAAGAACTCTCCTTAAAAATGACCTACCACCACAGCACCTCCTGATCTGTCCCTGTCCCAAAAGCGATGTTGGAAAGAATGAGGGAGGGACGGGACGGTGTCTCTCATAGGAGAGCTTTCTATTCTTTTTTTTTTTTTTGGTCTCACCCAAGCTGGCCTGACCTCAGCCGCGGAAGGCAGTATTACAGGTGCACACCGTCTTGCCCATTCTCTCTTAATCAAGCCATCCCTCCACCCACAGGCAGGCCGGGGACCTCTTGAGGAGAGTGGAAACGTTCTGGGGGCTCCGGCAGATTGGTCGCTGAGAAATGACACACAGCAGAGGTGCCATTCAGACCCTGGAAAGACTGAATCAAAACGGGTTGATCAATAACGCAATCACATTTGAACGCAGAAAACCCCAAAGTCTGACCATATCCCATCGTTTGGCGGAGTCACTTGGGACACATGAATGGTACAACTTATTTATTTACCAGGAATCTGACTTTGTGGGAGTGAATTATGGTCCCCAGCTATTGATTTTTTTAAAAGACCCCAAATTTAAAAAGTCAAGGCTTTCTCAAAGCAAGGTCAAGGATTAATTATTTATAGAGAGACATCAATCAGCCACGGATGGGGGGTGTGCTCATTTATAAATTCCCTGAGTGGGCAAAATGAAATCTATTTTTCTCCAGCTCCAGCCAGGGGAGAAGAGCTGGCTTGTTTGACCCAGGATGTTTTCTGTTTGAGATGCTTTTTTCTATCTTGTAGCTGGAATATCACTTGGGAAATTTTATGCATATTTGCTGTGTTTCCATAATGAACATTTACTGATTACAGAGTACCAAGGGAATTTCATTTTTTAAACATTTATTCAAATCTCTGTTTATGTAAGCTAATAAGTCTGGGAAAGTTCAGTTAACTATCCCCCCAGTCCCCCCCCAGCCCCATGGTTGTTGGGCAAGTATGTTTGGCAGGTTCATCTCAGAATTTACCTTCCATTCACTTACAAGGGGGAACATCAGATGTCTCTGATTGGAAATACAGGGCTGGCTACTTCCCTGTACTTGCCTTGAGTTCGCTCCAGCCATTGCTCTTTGTGGTTTTGCTGATAGAAGAGAAGTTGGTGCTCAGAGCTGTGATTGCTGTTGTGTTTGGTGTATGTGGTGGGAGAATGCCACTGTGGCCTCTGGAGGGCTGATGGGGGCAGAGAAGGTGTGGTCACCATCTGACTTTCTTGCCTCTTGCCTGCCACTCACCTGGAGTCAGATACCCATTTTAGTGCCCACGTATTCCCACCTCTCTGGTTTGCCCATACAGCAGAACAAATTATAGTCAGTAAACATAGGGAACCATTGCCCAGCCTCTGTGTTAATCAGAAGGAAATGAGTCTTCTCAAAGGAGTTTATATAATGCTGGCCGGAGGAGGTCAGGAAGGCTCTGCAGAGGGAATGGCCAAAAATAAAACAGATGAGTAAAGGTGTTGCCTGTATGCATATGTGGCCTCAGTGTCAGGACACTTGCTGGAGGTGGGCAGCTTCCCAGGGACACGGTGGTAACCAGAGGATCCTGGGTGCTTTGCCCTTGGAGCCGATTTCTAGATGTGTCTGGCTTGAGAGCAGCTGCGTCTTTTCCTCCCCAAGGAAAAAGCTGGCCCCAAATAGAGGAGACTCACTGACTCAGGTAACCTGGGGACAGCTGCCTGAGCTCAGGTGGCAGATGATACCGGAGACGTCAGCTCATTTCTTATTGGCTGAAGGGTAAGTGACCCTCCGGTCAGTAAATCACTGTGGCAGAGGATGTGACTTACAAATCGGTAGTGTAAAGACGTTGTGACTTTTGCCCTCTGCAAAACTACCTGTCATTTGTGATCTCGGGTTGTAGACAGACTCGCTGGGACTTGATCGTGGGTGGTTAGGAATTCAGAAGAGCACTTAACGCTGTTGGGGAAACTGGGGAAGACTGTGTAGCAGTAGACAGCTCTGGACCTACCCTCAGAACTACCTTTCAGGAAATCATAGAGTACCAGATTCCCGATGGGGGCCTGGGGGTGTCAGGCTCCCAGGCATCCCAGGCTGATGAGGAAATGCAGCCTGGGGCTTGCATTTTTATTCCCTACCCAGAAGACCCTACTTTTTGGGGAGCTGGTGCTGGGCAGGAGGTGTTGTCTGATGACAGTGAGGGTATGGTATCCGTCTCCTGCCAAACCCAGCTCGTTCTGGTGAATGGCATTTATTTGAACTAAACTACAATTGTCATCACTGAAATGTGGAGTCAAATGACTCTTGTCTCACTCCCAGGGGCGGCCCGCTCGACTTTCTCCTTCATTCAGCCCCCAGTGAGTGTTGACTGAGTATGTATTAGATGTCTGTCACTGTGCCAGGCCCTGAAGACAAGGTGAGGAAAGGGGGTGCAGTCCCTGCCCTTGTGGGACAGAGACTTCTCTGTCATTCATCGCTCCAGTCTGCCAGGCAAAAGCATTATTAGAAAGAACTGATGCCCATGGGAGTCTAGGCTTGAGAAGGGGTTCCCGGGTTGTTTCCTTACTGCAGTGGACCCCGTGTGTGCTAAGTAAGTGCTCTACCACTGAGTTGTGACCCTAACATAAATATCTAGGTTGTTCTGAGCCCTACAAGAGAGGGAGGGAGAGCAGCTGTCTTAGACTGGGAGCCTGGGGGTGGGTGGGGTTAGGAAATAAATGTCTCTCCTGCTGAGATGGTTGGAACGTTCCAGGAGAGTTGGAAGGGATGCCAGAGAAATGAGAAGAGTAGGCATAGCCAGTAGCCTGCACAATCTCTGCTGAAGGGAAATAGGAGGAAGTTCTGGCCATCAGCTGTAAAAAGACCTCTGCACGACACTGGCAAGTGTTAAGGAGACCAGAGGTGGCCGGAGACCTGGCAATGTGGTGCCTTCCAGACTGAGTGTGTTAGGAGTTGGGGCTTCTTCACCTAACTGCTGTGGGTTGGGGAGGCCTGTGAGAAGGGAGCTACAGTAAGCCTCCAGGGTGAGAGCCACAGTGCCAGAGGAATTGGTTTGGGAGGGGACATGGGCCACAGTGCCAGAGGAATTGGTTTGGGGGGGGACATGGGCCACAGTGCCAGAGGAATTGGTTTGGGGGGGACATGGGCCACAGTGCCAGAGGAATTGGTTTGGGGGGGACATGGTGAGATTGTTAAGAGGAGGCCTGTGGGATGCTAGGGAGAACCCTTTGTTCACTGAGACTGTGATCCCCTGGGGTCCTGAGCTCTGGTCCATTCCAGGACTGGGTAGTCTGATGACTGAGATGTCACCAGGTCTCTGCAACACTTCCCCAGCCCATCTCTTTCCCACCTTACTCATCAGTTGGATTCTTTGCTGCTGTGATAAGCGACTAACACTAGTCAGGTGGTTGTGTTGCACACCTTTAGTCCCAGTACTCGAGAGGCAGAGAGAGGCAGGCCTCTGTGAGTTTGAGGCCAGCTAAAGAGTGAGTTTCAGGACAGCCAGGGCTACACAGAGAAACCCTGTCTCGAAAAACAAGCAAGCAAGCAAGCAAACAAACAAACAAACCAAAACCCATCAAGACTAAAAGCAGCTAGGAGAGGAAAGGGTTGATTTCAGTATATGCATGCATGTCACAACCCACCATGGAGAGAAGTCAGGGCAGGAGCTCAAGCAGGAATCTGGAGGCAGGAACAGATGCAAAGACACTGGAAGACCCCTGCTTATCTACCTGCCCTCTTGGCTCACAGTCGGCTGCGTTTCTTAGACCTCCTAAGACCACCTGCCCCAGGGCCCTTCCACGCCAATCATTAATCTAGAAAATGCCCCTACAGACATACCCATAGGCCAGTCTATTGGGGGCATCTTTTCAACTAAGGCTTCCTCTTCCCAAATGACTGTAGCTTCTGTCAAGTTGAAAAAACAAAACAAAACAAAAAACAATAAACACAGTAGTCAAAGCCCAAGTACTTTCACCACCTTGCTCTCTGTGGTCATAAAAAGCCACATCACATAGTAGGTAGGCCCTTATGAGTAGTCAACCTTGCCAGGTCTCCCTGTGAGGACCCAGCAAATAGCTGATCTGTAACTGACACCTCTCTGCTAAACTAGACTCACTGGGGAACTGCCTTCCTTTCCCCAGGGGAATGGCACAGGCTTCTGCCACCAGTCAGCTATGGCCTGTGTGCTGGCCACTTGCTGGACTCTGATGCTCACCTTCCGGAGTTGGTTGCCCCCAGCCTGCTGCTCCTGCCTGTGTTGATTTCACTTAGCTTCCTCGTCCCCCCCAGTCATTTCTCCACCTGTCTTGTGGTTGATCTAACCTGATAGTTGGCTGGCATTTGCCCCAGAAAGAACTCTTCCTCACATCCCTGTCTTCTTTCACTTCTACCACAGGGTACCAGCTTCCATCCCTTTGAGAGGCTCTGCCCAAGGCTCAGAGCTCCCCCACTCCCTCTGATGTCTGCATCTCCTCAGGCTGTCTGCTGCTCGGGGACCTGGCTTCCCCACAGATACCATCCCTGTCCCCCAGGCTCCGTCATCATCTTCCAGAGCTGGGGTGGGGGAGAGCAGGCCTGTGAGTCACCCTACTTCCTGGTGTACCCATGCTGCTGGCTGCGGGCCCTGAGCTGAGCGGCTGCTGAGCTGCAGGCAACAGCCCAGGTCGCTGTCACCTTGTCCTCACTCTGCCTGGGCCAGAGCCAGCTGCTTCCAAGCTCTGCCAGCCTTGGGGAAGAGAGCGATGGCGGGCAAGGAGAGGTTCTAGGTGGTACGGTTTTATGCTTGTAGCCCTTGGTCTATCTGAGGCTCTCTGCCTGAGGGCAGGCTCTTTTTCTCCACTCTCTCTGGTAGTGAGTCCCCCGTGGCTATCTGCAGCTTGCTCAGACTTTCTCTTCAGGCTGGCCTGGCCTTCTTCTGCTATGACTACCAGCTATCTATGGACCACTGGGCATGCCCACATACCCATCAGAGGGGAGAGATTGACACTGCAGATCCCCTCTGAGAATGTTCTCTACCCCAGGCACAGATTAACTCATACCTTACAGACAAATCATACCCATCTTGGAAGCTGTCTCTTTTGGGGGGACGGGGGCTGACTCATTTGTCTGGACAAGATTCATCTGCCCAGTCTTGTGAGTACTGAGGTCTTCCTCCAGCCTTGTTGGGGGGCGGGGCAGGGTGTGCTTCCTGTATTAGGGGTGGGGTAAGGGAAGGAGGCAGTACTTATAGGGAGCATCCCAGCATCCAGCAAATACTGGCCAAGGTCCTTCTACATGTGGGGCTTCATACCTAGCCTTGGGGAAGCTGGGCCAGCATACTCAGGCCACAGAGTGGGTGAGAATGTTGTTCTTTTCTGCTGTGTCAGCCATGCAGAGCTAGGCGTGGAGTAACCACAAGTGATTACTGCCTGTCAGGCCCAGAGACCTAAGCTTTCAGTCTGTCTATACTAATGGAGTCAGTGTGTGGTACAGTATATCTACACGAGCTGAGCTCATGCCTAATACATAGAGTCTGTCTCCACTGGCTGAATTAGTGTTTGCTGTAGACAGTCTGCCTACCTTGTGGAGCCAGTGTGTGGTACATGTGGTCTGTGGAGCCTGCTTGAGGCTTGGGAGTTAGTCCTGGAACCTTCCGTTTTAGTCTGTGTCTTAATCTCTAGGGCCTTTGAACATGGCTCAGAGAGCTCAAACTCTCTAGCTTCAATAGACTAGACTCTGCCCAGGCCCAGACTTTCCTTCAGACTACAGCCTGACCTGTCAGCCTTTGTCTCCCAGGTCTTGGGTGGTTAAGCCAAATGGGCAGTACAGTCTTTCTACATCGTTGGAAACCAGTATGTGTAGCAGGTAGTCTCTTTTGCACAGGTTGAGCAGGTACCCTGTCTACACTGGTTGGGTCCCCAGTTGATGGTTTACCTTTTTACACTGGGTGAGCCAAGCTCACTGTGAAGTCAGTGGGTACATTACCGGAGCCTTTCAGTGTCCGATGCAGACATCCACGGCCCTGCTTGAGTTTGACATTAGATCTAGGCAGATTGCCATGAGACAATGAGGGAATGGTTGGCCTCAAGCTCGCTGGAGCCAGTGTTCTCGGTTTCTCTGGACATGTCTGACCACGGCTAGACGATTCTCCCTTTTCTGAGAATATTTCCCTACCTTTCCTCTCATACACATCTGGGTCCTGCCTGGATCCCATTTCCTAGTGGTGGTCCCCATGGTCTTCCCTTGTCTGTAAATCCTTTCAGCAGAGGCTGTCTGCTGTCCGTGCTGATGCTACCTCGGTCATCCCTCATGGCGGTCACTCATACACATTCATCTTCAGAAAGTCATTTAGCGTGGATTACCGCCGTAGTGTGCATAGTAAATTGAGTTTCTCCTGCTTGGGTCCGTACTGCTGTTTTCTGCTTAGATTTGGGGCCTCATGAGGTTTGGCTTCATCTGCAAATCTAATTTCATGACCATTCATCCTGTGAAAGCACCATCTATGCCTATTATTTAACTCTTCTCCATTTCCTCTTCCATGAATTAAAATGTCAACCGACAGCCATGGCAACCACATATACCCCTCACTTCACGCCAGGGGGCCACCTCTGGGCTGTAACTGAAGCTAGTACCCAGAGTCAAACTGTCTGGTTTAAATCTCAGCTTTGTTCCTTAGTCATCGTGGGCTAGGACTTGGTTTGTTCATCTATAAAAGGACGATAGGCTCCACCTCCTAAGGCAGGTAAATCTAGCAGTCTTTGGCAAATGACAGACAGCTGCTGATGTTATTGTTATATTGTCCTTGCGTTTGGTCTCTTAGCCTAACACCTTGGTCAGGGATATAAACTGACAGTATAAAAAAGACGCGAGGCTGAGCATGTATCTCCTCTGCCGGCGTCACCTTAAGTCTTTCTTTTAAAGGAATTATTTGTAGTGTGTGTGTGTGTGTGTGTGTGTGTGTGTGTGTGTGTGTGTGTGAGAGAGAGAGAGGGGGGGGAGCAGGAGAGGGAGGGGGAGGGGGAGAGAAGAAAGAGAATGTCTGTGTGAGAATGTGTGTGCATGGATATGTGTGTACATGTGTGCTTGCATGCATTGCTTGTGCATATGTGCATGCATATGAAAGTGTGTGCGCATGCAGCATGTATGTGCATACATGCATGTGTGTGAGAACATGTATGTATATGTACATGCATGTGAAAGTGTTTGTGCATGCAGTGTGTATGTGTATGTGTATATGTATATGTATATGTATGTGTGTATAATGTATACCATGTGTGTGTAGATGGCCAAGGAAACTAAAAGGGCATCACAGATTCCCCGGGCTGTCAGAATAGGCAGTTGTGAGATGCCTGTGTGGGTGCTGGGAACCAAATCTGGATCTTCTGGAACATCAGCAAGCACTCTTAACTGCTGAACTATCTTTTCATCCCCAAATATTTTTTTTGGAAGTTTAAATTAAAAAAAAATAAATAAAACCGTTTCCCAGTGATGTAGTGATGTTTCACAACTGCATTATGTTTGCTCCAATGACAGCAAGCAAACACAAAACTAAGGGGCTCATATATGAGCAACACAGCGACAGTCGTTAGCTGGGTGGGCCTTGTGTCCCCAGCACTAGAGCAGGAGTCCATGGGGCTAACACACAGCTCAGAGTTCCCTTCTGAGGTTCCCTTCATATTCCAGTAACTTCTCTTTCACCACATGTAACCAATGGCACAGGTTGGCTTTATGAACTTGGTAATGTGGAGTTGTGGTGGGTGTACGTGCACGACTGTGTCAGCATCCCAGTACTTCAGCGATTCGTCTGCACTGGGAGTCATTGTAGCTTTCCCATTCTGGTTATTCTCTAGGGCCCCCACCATGGTTTGCGGAGTGTCCGTCAGAGGCCTGCCTGTGGAAGGCTTTGTTCCTAAGCTGGCCTAATAGGGAAGTATTATAAGCCAGTAAGAGATGGGATATTATGGGAGATCTCTGGGACTGTGGGATCATACTGTCATCTGTCTTGCTGCTTCTTGGTGCTCTGCGTTGTCATTTGGCATTCTCACCAGAATCCCAAAGCAGTGGGACTGACTGATCATGTACCAGAAACTCTAGAGCCATGAGCTAAAACCTCTATTCCTATTTACAAATTGATTGCATTGTCTGATTTGTTATGGCAAAACCAGGGGCTGGCTGGTACCATTCTATTGTGCAGACATGCTCCTGTTGATTGACATGTAGGTTGTTCAGATATTTTGACCATTACAAAACACATTGCAGACATTTTGCATGTGTTTCTTGGGTACATGTAACATTTCAGAGAAACATGAACTTAGTTTCTAGGTTAGGGGGACACATCTTTTATAGGACCTTCAGACAGGTTTATAAAGTGGTTATTCACCCAAGCACGGACGTGGGCACCTGTAATCCCCATGCTCAGGAAGGTAAGGCCAGAGGATCATGCACTCAAGCCCAGCCCAAGCTACCTATCGATACCCTGTGTGTGTGTGTGTGTGTGTGTGTGTGTGTGTGTGTGAGAGAGAGAGAGAGAGAGAGAGGGAGAGAGAGAGAGAGGTGGGTTTGCACTGCTTTAATCTCCTCAACAGTTATGTGTGAGGTTCCGGTCCCGCGACATCCCTTCCAACGCTGTGTGGTTGACTTTTGCCATTTTCACCATCCTGTGACTATGTAGAACGATCACACTGGTTTTAATTTGATTCCTCAGATGACTAATATAGCTTCCTTTTTTTTGCCAAGGATATTTTGAACCTGAAAATATTCTTTAACAAATCTTGAAATTCCCTTCCACCCCCGGATGATAGGATTCTTAAATGTCTCTAGGTGTGTACGACTCCTTTCTGGGGAAGTTCGAATCTGCTTGTCTAGAAGGAAGGACGTGAAGTAGACTGACATATCTCTGTGTAAGGCTGGAGACAGACACCATGACTCTTGGTCCCCTTAGCCCCTCCTACCCAAACTGACTCAACAGGTTTTTAGTAAACTGAGCTGTCATAAGGACTCCAGAAGTGGGGTTGGTTCTCAGTCCCTAGGGGACATCCTATGCTGGGAATTTGTTTCCTCTGATGGCCTGGCTTCTCCAAAGCCAGCTTAAATGAGCAGAACCCATGCTACCCAGCGCTCTAGCACCGGCCATTAAAGAGTATTATCTCTTAGCCAGTACCGGGAACTTAACAAGACCCCACCTTGAAAGATAAAGCCTGGGAATATAGCCCAGCAGTCAAGGAGACCATTTCCCTAGCCTAGAATCTAGCAGTGGTGGAGGGGGTGAGGATTGTGGTAGAGCTCTTGTCTAGCATGTGATTGGCTCCATCCCTTAGGCGCCTTCTTCATCTTCATCCTTGACTAGGCCCCTGCTGATGGGTCCCTTTGCAGCTGTCTAGAAGTCCCCCTGTCAAAAGCAGCACATCTAGCCTTTAATCCCAGCAGTCAGAAGCAGAGACAGGAATGATTTCTGTGAGTTCAAGGCCAGCCTGCTTTATGTAGTGAGTTCCAGGACATCCAGGGCTACACAAAGAAACCCTGTCAAGGGGATGGGGGCAGCGCCTCTTGTGTCACGGACTTGGCTTCCAACACCAGCTTTCCGTAGCTGGCATGCTTTCCGTAGCTGGCATGCTTTCCATCTGAGCGGAAGCAGAAGGGGAAGCTTGTGTCTGATAAACCATCTCAACCATTCCTGCCACCATTTGACCATAACAATACCTTCTGCCTTTGGCTGTGTCTGGTCAACTTCCTTCCAATCTGACAGAAGTCTTTGGGAAAACAGTGTGTGGCTGGGAAGTAAGACCCCTGGGTCAGAGTCCTTGCAATAGTATGCTATGCTGCTGTGCTTCATGCCCCTGATATCTTTAGAGAAGGGAGTAGACACCCCCCCAACACACACACACACACACACACACACACACACACACGCACACGCATGCATGCAACTCAGGTGCAACATGGACAGAGTGGTAAGGTGTCTAAAGTTTGACAAAGAGGGTGAAGGATTCTAGCTAGGGCAGCTGTGCTGACCCTCAAGACATAGAGGCCATGCCTCCCAGATGTGGAACCAGCAGTGCCAAGTTCACAGGGACAAAGACACTGGGTGCTCAAGACACGCAAGTGGGTAAGGTTCGTTAGAGAGTTCTAGAAGGTATTCTGGAAGAAATCAACTTGGGACTGCTTACCTCCAAGGCAAAGAGTGAGAACTCCATCTTGGTATTGGTAGAAACTCTCTCCAAGGTTTGGGATCAGAGGGCACAGTCTGTGGGAGCCAAATCCAAGTCACTTTAAAATAGGGCAACAAATGACTCCACGACACACATTGTTTATGGGATGTGTAGGCGGGGTGTGAAGATGCAGGAGCTAAAAGCAGTTTGAGGAAAACAACACCTTTTTTTTTTCTTTTGGTTGGAAGGCAGATTAGAAAGGTTTATGCTCCTCTGTGATAACTAATATGAAAGGTTTATCAACGTTTAAAAAAAAAGCCTGACATATTTTTTGCGAAATTGATTTGAAGACTTGGCAGGTTTGAGGAATCATTCAGTAACGTTTTTACGGGTCGATGCTAATTTGATGCTGCCGACCGGCACGACGCGCCAATTTACTGCCAGACCAGCATTAAGCACGGACCTTCCGTGCGAGTTTTATAGGCGGACAGCTCATAAAGATGTGTGCTTGACAAGTATTCTGCCTCTCTTAGGATGTGGAGTATGAAGTGTTTATCAAAAACCACCTAAATCGACCCTGCTTCGGACTCGTAAACAATCTGGGGACTTCAGCCCCATACTTCACTCAGTATTTCATGTCTCACCAATCCAGATCCTGGTGTGTGTGTGTGTGTGTGCTGGGAGCCTTTGTCTCCAGAAGCCACTTCCAGACACATGACAAACTCTGGGGGAGGGGCCTCCAGTGTTCTGAAGGATTGCTTTGGAAATGGTCTCCTAGGCACAACCACTCAAGGCCAGGGTTGTGGGAACTCAGTACAGTCTCTCCGGGAGGGCTGAAAGGTGTTCCACTTAGACAGCTCCCTGGCTCCAGAGGTTCCCTGAAAGAAATCAAAGGTTACCAGGTATGTTGGAACAAGCCTGCAATCCTAGCATTTGAGATGTTGAGGCAGGAGGATTGCTAGTCTGATGCCAGCCTGGAAGAGAAAGAACAGGAGGGAGAGGGAGAGGGGGTTAGGAGAGGAGGGGGATGAAGGAAGGAAGGAAGGAAGGAGAGAGAGAGAGAGAGAGAGAGAAAGAGTGAGGAAGAGAGAGAGGAGAGATCAGAGGCTGCACGTGAATGAAATCTTTGGCCCCAGGGTTATACATTTTTGCTTTCATCCTTGTGATGGATTTTCTCTCTCTCTCTCTCTCTCTCTCTCTCTCTCTCTCTCTCTCTCTCTCTCTGCCTGAGTATGACTGTCTGAGCCACACCCGCTAAGGCCCTCCTCTAGTTTGCTCTGCACACCAGAAAGTGTTTAACAATAAAACTACCCTCCTTTGATCCCAGACTCCAGAGACAGACGCAGGTGGATCTTTGTGAGTTTTTGGCCAGCCGGGTTTATATAGCAAGTTCCAGGCCAGTTAAGGATATGTTGAGAGACCTTATCTTAAAAACAAACAAACATGCAAACAACTGACCAACAAAAGCAAAACCAAACCTATCTTTTACCAGTGAAAATCCCTCCTAATACTTCCCGAGGAGCCGGTTGCACACTTACTCTGCTTTCCCCCCTTTCTGGAGTGTCTGGCCCCACCCCTGTGCTAATTGCCTGGGTTTAAAAGGAGCAGATTGCAGGAGGAGGGTGGGGGAGCTTATAGACCTCCATCAGCAGAAAGCCCCCTGGGCTTCTGGCAGGGGAAATCTGATCTTGGGCAAATGTCAAGGAGTCTTTTTGAAATCTGTGTTACGGTATCAGCTTATTGAGGGCATAGGGCTTCATCTGGATCTCATAAATATTGTATAGGCCACCCTTATCACCACGTTGGCCAGCCTGAGAACACTACAGCACCCAGCCTTTTCTACACACACACACACACACACACACACACACACACACACACACACACCTCTCCCCATTGCCATCGCCATCAATTGCAGAGTTGTCATGTAAAGCCAATTGGTGATATTTCAATCACAATGTCCCTGTAACAAATTCCATTCAAATTCCCGGGAAGAGAGTTAAGGCTTCATCTTGCTGCAGGGAGAATGGCAGGCTAAATGTAGCTTCCTGGGGCCCTGGCAGCCATCCAGCGCTTTGTAATTTATACTTCTCCTTCCTGGCTCTCCAAGTGACCTTGGAACCTCAGTGCTGCTGGATTTCTTAGGTTCAACAGGGGTGCTCTCCACCCAACCCCCAGGCAAGCTCTTCCAGACCCACCCATCCTGTGGGAGTTTGGAGCAGGGATGAGAAGACACCCCCCAAAGCACATGGCTGGTGATGGGAAGAGTCCTTATTGCTGCTGACCTTTTTCTGCTAAAATTGATGTCAGCTGTGAAAGCACCAAACGCACTGCTGGAAGGTGGCTTGCAGGTGACAGGAGTCTCTCTCCAAGCCCCACAGCCAGCAGGTAATCCTGGAAGGATGAGGTGGGGGAGGGGCGGTGTACAGTTACACTCAGCAGCAGCTATTTTGGTTGAAGAATAAACAAAGTGACCCCCCCCCAACTTCTGCCAGTACAGGATCTAGCATGGGGGTGGCATGTAAGAAAGATTAATGTACAGTTAAAACCTGTGTATGGGCAGATTACAGGGCGACACTATCGAATGCAAACATGCAGCCGTCTAATTAAGGGGAGTTACAGGCTTCCCAGGATGTGTTTGCTGAAGGGAGTGCTGGGGGGAGGGGGAAGGCGCTGTCTGTGGCTTGTATTGGTGGGGACTTGCCCCTGTTACATCGTGGGAGGCCACGTGGAGGTAGCAGGAGGGGGGGCTGTCTGGGGTATATAAGAGTCAGGAGTTAGCCTGCCCGTCTCTGGTCTCCAAGCATCTAGCTCTTTCTCCAAACCACTCTGATCTCTGTCCCCCTCCTCACCTTTGCCTCCAAGACAGTGAGAACCCTTGACTATCCCTTTTTAAAACTGTTTTTAATTTCTCCTGCTTTGTCAGCTTTTTAAGAGATATGTTACATTATGTGGAAATTGGATGCTAACAAGATTTGTATGAATAAATTAGACTCTTAACTTTTTATGTTATTACAAAATTGAAATGGACTCTAATGACAGTCAGAATTAATGTTCTGTTTCAAATAAACGCTGGGGGTGTGACTGCGTTTTCATTGTGGTCCTCCGGAGCCCTGACTACATGGCTTTGCCGGAGAAGCCACCTCTGCTCTTCTCCTGGGAGATGGGGTTTGGGGGTGCAGTGGAGAAGCTCTTGCTTACCTATGGAGTTCCCTGCCCATCCAAGGGTTGGGAACAAGTGTTCTGATTAGATCTTTAGGTCCAGGTTCCCTAGGGGCTACTGGGAATTTCCACCTCTGGGGCTCCTAGTGAGATCTGTAGGGAGAATTGCCCCTGGCTTTGAGTCACACTCTTACCTGTATGCAGGGGCTGGCTTTGTAGACAGATACACCTTCCAGCTACCAATTGTAAGGTCTTGAGTAAGCTCACACTTCTGTCCAGAGCCCTCTCCTCCTCAAGGCCCTCAACTGACGACCTGAGTTCAGATCCCTAGCATTCCGTGATGGGCAGAGGGGTGCCGATCTATATGTCTATGACTCTAGCATGGGCAGCAGATGGGAAGCAGACAGGACACAGGGGCTCATTGGAGAGCCAGTCTACTTGAACTGGGTGATCTCCCTGTTAAGCCAGAGACTTTGGCACAAAAAAATAGAGAGATGGGGAAATGTCTTAGTGGATAAAACACCTCTTCTGTAAATGCAAAGACTGAATTCAGATCCCAGAACCTACATAAAAGCCAGGTAGAACAGTGGCCACATGTGATTCCAGTATCTATAGGGTTATCTATGGGTAGTGACAGAAGATCCCTGGGGCAAGCTAGCTAGCTAGACTGGCTCAAATCTGTGAGCTCTGGGTTCAGAGAGAGACTGCCTCAGTATGTAAGGTAGAGAGCGATTGAGGAAGACACTGGATGTTAACTTTAGACCACCACATATATGCACACACATATATGCACCCCCCCCAACAGATAGGTGTATACATTCACATATCACACACACACACACACACACACACACACACACACACAAAATCAACCTAAGATGGTGTCGTGGTTTGAATGAGACATGCCCCCTATAGTGTGGAGCATTTGAACGCTTGATCACCAGTTTATGGTGTTCCCTGAGAAGGTTAAGAAGGTGCTGCCTCAGGAAGATTTCTGAGTTCGAGGCCAGCCTGGTCTACAAAGTGAGTTCCAGGACAGCCAGGGCTAAACAGAGAAACCCTGTCTCAAAAAAACAAAAAAAAAAAAAAATGAGGTGCTGCCTCATGGACTGAAGTATATCACTTGAGGCAGGATTTGAGATTGAAAGGCCTTATCTACTTCCAGGTTGTTCCCTGTTTCCTGCTTCTGGTAAAAGGGGTGAACTCTCAGCCTCTTGCTTTTGCCGCCATGCCCGCAGCCACACCTCCCTGCCGTGATGGACTCTTATCTGTCTGGAATCATAAGCCTTTCTTCCATAGGTTGCTTTTGGTCATGGTGTGATATTATCATAGTAACAGCAAAGAAACGAAGACAGATGACGAGCAATAAGGAAAAGACCCAGTGTCCACTTCTGGCCCCCATACACACATGAATGGGTGAGCATGCCACCACACATATGTGCTCTCTCTCTCTCTCTCTCTCTCTCTCTCTCTCTCTCTCTCACACACACACACACACACACACATGCACACATGCACACTCGCAGTCTGGTAACCTGCTTCCAAAACTGTACCCAGCCATCCCTTTATCACCTCTCAATAAGGCTGTCATATTATAAATCCAATGTGTGACTAGCCACATTGATTAGGTCAGCACCCTCATTATCTATTTGTCTCCGAAAATGCCATCGCAGACAACCCAAGAGGTGGGCTTTGTTAATTGGCTAGGTGCTTCTTTAATGTAGCAACTGAGTCCACTGTCAAGATTAACTCTCTCCCTTCCTGCCCTGGGTCCCCTCTTAAGCTCAGTGCTAGAGTTAAGGTACTGGCAGGCTCTGAGCGTCAGTTCAGGTTCCTCCTAGACAGGACTTGAGCAGTGACTAGTCTGCAGAGCTCCCACGGGGTCTAAGTTGCCGCCACATCACAGCCAGTGCTGGGTCATGCCTCCTGGATCTGGGAAGGGAGGGCAGACTCAGAGGGATTGTCTGCAAAGGAAACTTCTATGACTCACGGGACAGGTGAGGTGGGCTGGGATGGTGGGAAGTCGGTCAGTACTGCTTCCCCCCCAGCTGAGGGTGGAAGGGAAGCAGGGGTGGAGCTGCTAGCAAGATGGGGAGAAAGAGCATAAGGCAGCTCAGATACTAGGGTGCTGAAACATCTCTAGAGGAATACGCAACCCAAGCAGGGGTTAGTTTTAGCTCAGGGGAAGGTAGTTTCCCAGCTCAACTGCCATTAAGAATGGATGGGGAACCAGGTAGGCAGGTCGTCAAATACTTAACAATATCCAGAATGCGATGGGCTGTAGCTCAATGGTTCATCTCTTACCTGGTGAGCCAGTGACTCTAGATGCAATCCCAATGTCTACCTAAAGTGAAACAGCATAAATGAAAGAGGATGTAAGTTTTGCATGGATGCCTGTGTGTGAGTGCAGGCGTGTGCACACGTGTAGACACTAGTTGTCTTCTCTTGCCCTCGCCCTTCAGTTTGGAGACTGGGTGTCTGCCTGAACCCTGGTTCAGAGAGACTGGCTGGCCAGCGAGCACCAGGATCCTCCTGTTTCTGCCTCCCCGCTGCTGCCATCATAGACTGGAGCCTCCATTCTGCCTAGCTTTTTTATATGGGAACCGAGGATCAAACTCAGATCCTTATGCTTGCACGGCAAACACTTTACTGACTGAGCCAACTGCTTCCTCGGCCTCTAATTTTGTTTGGTTGGTTTTGAGGGAGCATTTTGCCGTCCATCTCAGGCTAACCTCAAACGTGTGATCCTCCTGCATCCATCTCCCAAGTGCTTGGATTACAAATGCGCACCACCACACTTGGCTAGAATGAGATCGTTATGTATTTTTTTTATATAGAAAAAGGGTCCAGAATTGAAAAATCACATCCATGTGCTGACCATCAGTATCTCCAGATTGCATTTGCCTTCCGGGCTTGAAGATTTCATAGATACTTTGCTTGGCATGGGAGATAATTCCCTACCTAAAGACAAGGGGCTCGTGTCTCCTGTCTGGACAGGACAATGGAAAGGGACCAGGACTGCTAAGCTCTCAGACCGTGGTTCCAAGCAGCTGGGTGCAGCACTCATCACCTGTGGCCTGTGCCCTCCCCTGCCACTGAGGCCGATGAAGTCTTCAGTGCCTAGGTGTTTGGGCAGGTGGGCTACCAGCTAGGCTCCAAAGTCCTTGGCAACCCCAGCCTTCCAGTCGGACAGCTCCTGGCTGGGCTCTGTGGATATGTGTGCATCAGAAGGGGTTCTGCCAAAGCCTCCTACCTGACTTCTGAGGAACCTTAGCTCTCTGTGCCCTGCCTCCACCCTTGACAGGAGTGAAAAAGGACGTTCACGATTAGTGTGGAGAATAGGACTTGGCGCCCTCTAAGAGTAAGAGAAAGGCAATTAAAGTCTTTGCATCCAGCTCCCGAGGTCTCATATATTGTTACAGAGAGAGGGGCTCCTCCATCACTTTGTATTTATAAATGCATAAGTCACATTCATTTTATAAAAACGCAATAATCTTTATGCCTACTGCAGATAACCTGGTTAATCACTTTATATATCATGAACACCTTTCCCCAGTAATGGATCTGTTTCTGTTCCACTTTTGACATCTGCACAGCATTCCTGCATGGGAATTTATCATAATTTATATACCCAGTTCCCCGTTGGTCATTTCGGTGGTTTTCATTTTTGTTTTTCAATTTTAGAAAGCGTCGAAGTAAGCGTTCTTTGCCATATACCTCTGTGTCATTTCAGCGTAGATTTCTGGTAATGAAGGCGCTTCGTCAAAGGGTGGGCACGGTTTTAAGACTTGTAACACTTCTCGGCAGATTGCTTTCCAGAAAGACCCAGCAGTCGTGAGTGTGCCTATTTGTTTTTATAGTTGTCCCAGCACAGAGAATCTTTGCTTTTTAAAATCCTTGTTAATCTGACAGGTTAAAGAGGGGCATGATTATTGCTTTTAAAAAAAACGTTAATTTGGGGTCCCAGGAGCTGGCTCAGTGGTTAAAGTGCTTGCAACACAGGAGTGAGGACCAGAGTTTAGATCCCTAAAACCCATGAAATGTCAGGTTGGGGTGGAGGTTTGCCTGTCGTTCCAGTCTCAGTAGGTGGAAGCAGGGGATTCTTGCTGGCTGGCAAGATTATCTGTATGAGCAGACTCTGGGTGTTACAAGAGACTTGCCTCAACGGGTCAGGCGGGAGAGTGAGGAAGCGAGATGCTGGACGTTGACCCCAGGCCTCAGGCATGTATACCTCCAAATACATGCAGACATTCTCTCTCTCTCTCTCTCTTTCATTCTCTCTCTCTCTCTCTCTCTCACACACACACACACACACACACACACACACACACACCACATACTTGAAAATTTTTAAATTGGTTATTTTATTTATTTACATTTCAAATGCAGTCTCTCTTCTGCAACCTCCCCCCCCCATCCCAACCCCATTCCCCTACGCTGGGGTATCATGCCTCCACAGGACAAAGGGCCTTCCCTCCCATTGATGTCAGATGAGGCAATCCTCTGCTACATATGTAGCTGGAGCTGTGCACCCACCCATGTATACTCTTTGGTTGGTGGTTTAGTCCCTGGGAACTCTGTGGGGTCTGGTTGGTTGATATTGTTATTCTTCCTATGAGTTTGCAATCTCCTTCAGCTCCTTCAGTCCTTCCCCTAGCTCTTGGGGAAGGGGTCTCTGGGCTCAGTCCCATGGTTGGCTATCTGCATCTGTATTGGTCAGGTGCTGGCAGAGCCTCTCAGAGGGCAGCTATACCAAGCTCCTGTCAGCAAGCACTTCTTGGCATCAGCAATTGTGTCAGGGTTTGGTGTCTGCAGATGGGATGGATCCCAAAGTGGAGTGGTCTCTGGATAGCCTCTCCTTCAGTCTCTGCTCCATTTTTTTGCCCCTGTGTTTCCTTTGGACAGGAACATTTCTGGGTTAAAAATTTTGAAATAGGTGGGTGGCCCCATCCCTCAACTTGGGGCTGTGACTATCTACTGGAGGTGATCTTTATAGGTTCTCTCTCTCCTTTGTTGGGTATTTTGGCTAATGTCAACCTCGTTGGATCCTGGGAACCTCTTGCTTCCCTGGCATCTGAGACTTTCTAATGGCTACATCCAGTTCCCCACCCCCACTGCTACATATTTCTATTCATTTTCCTGACCCTCTGGACTTCTCTCCTGTCTCTTCCCATACCTGATCCTGGCCCCCCTAACATTTATTTTAATGTTATATGTATGAGTGTCTGCCTTCATGTATACATGTGCACCACATGTGTGCAAGCCATCTCTCTAGCCTCCAAATCTACTGTTTCAATAATTGTAGCTTATGAGCACTTTCTTAATATCTTAGATGTAAGTTTTATCTTGTTCTTTTTATGGGATGACACATTTGATTTTTGGAATCTTTTGGAAATATGCAGTTGTGTTTCAAAGAATATACAATAGACATTTAAAGCGAGTTGTGTTTTATTTATAGATAAACTTAGAATGAATTTACAAACATATGAACCTCCTAATATAACTTGTTACCGTGTCAAGTTTTCTGATCTGTCCAATTATTCAACAGATACTTGTTGATAACCAACTGTGTGTATGATTCTATCCTAGGCAACAAAAGGCATGTGTATAATAAGACAGATCCAAGGGACATCTCAGCTTCTGTGGACCATAGTCTAATAGGAGAGCAAGAACTTGGCCAAGTCCCATGCAAACATTAACCCTGCCGAGGGGCAGTGCTCCTACAGGCTAACCACTTTCCACTAAACCCACCTCCTCTTAAATCTTCCTCTAAAGCTTCTGTCGTGTCTCATTCACCATACTAGGGTTCAAGTTCTAACACACAAAACTTTGGTGGTACATACTAAAACGTTATCCAAAGCCCCACTTAGCTCTTCGATCTCTTCTTCTTCTTCTTCTTCTTCTTCTTCTTCTTCTTCTTCTTCTTCTTCTTCTTCTTCTTCTTCTTCTTCTTCTTCTTCTTCTTCTTCTTCTTCTCTTCCTCCTCCTCCTCTTCTTCCTCCTCCTTCTTCTTCTCTTCCCCTCTCCCGCACTTCCAACCCCTCCATCCTACATGGCTGTTCAAAGCCACTGCCATGTTCTTACACTATGTCACTTACTGATGGAATATTAAGCCAGGAAATAGTAAGATAGGAGGTGACTACTCATATTAGGTTCCCAAGGACCTGCCTTTAGGGATCTCCGGCTAAGCCCGACTTCCCTGACATTCCATGGTGTCCCCAGATCTCATCACCAGTTAGGGACCAAGCATTCAAAAACATGAACCTGCTGCCGACAGTTCATATTTAAACTATCATAGTAAGAAATTTGACTTCCTCGGAGAGGCGGGCAGCAGCTGCGGGGATTTAAATGGAGAAGTACTATCATGGAGATGCGGTCTGAGAGGTCCGTTCTTTGACAGCTGCTGTGATGAGGAGCCAAGAGAGCTAGCTGGCTGGGCTGCCACAGTAGCGAGGATGGCCTGCACCATCACAGTGGCAGAGTGGGTATTTCCTGATGGAATCTGAGGAACAGATTGGGGACAGAGTGTCTCAAAAGATAGAATTGCTTGCACTGGGGATAGGGAGGCCAGCAGAGAGAACAGCTGATAGATGGGTTTTGATAAGAAGTGTGGGTATGAACATCTACTATTTGAGAGACCTGGTACACCACCAACTATAGACCTGAGTGGGATGATGAGCCTGGAATCACAGAGAGACGCTGAAGCTGGGGAAACCCATCATGATGGCTCGCTATGTCGAAGGTGAGTGGCAGAGAAAGATGACCAGTGGGCTGGAGAGATGGCTCACTGGTTAAGAGCACTTGCTGCTCTTCTGGAAGACCTGAGTTTGGTTCCCAGGGTCCCACATGGGGACGCTCACAACCTCCCGAAACTGCAGCTCCAGAGGGTCCAGCACCCTCTTGTGGTCTTTGCAGTACCGCACATGTACATATACACACAGTTAAATAATTTTTTAAAGATGAGGACTAAGAATTGACCAATGGCCTTTTCAATGTGATCTAGTCAGGCATGGGCTTGGTGAGGTGGTGGGAAGAAATGTCTGATTTAGCTGCTGTTGGACAGATTGAGGGAGGTGAAGTCAAAGACTGTGGATTCAGGGAGCTGAAGATACTGACTTAGAAAGGGAAGCCAAGGAACGTGGCAACTGCTCGAGAAGCACGTGGAGCTGAGAGTGTTGTCTGTTATTTTAGGGTGGGAGAAATCACGGTATCTTGATGTTTCTGAAACTGATTGAGAGAATCTGAGACACGGGAGGTGGGGGGTTGCTCAAGTCAGGTCCTTGAGAAAATGAGGGAGGATTGGAGCAGGGTGGCTTCAGGTGGGAGCATGGCTAGGTGACTCGTGGGAAAGGCTGTGGTGTGGGTGCACTTGTAGCCCATGAGTCTCTATTCTTCCCCACGCCCTTCCTCCCCTCCCTCTCACTGCTTCTCATCCTGTTCACAGACTCTCACAGCTGTCTCCGTTTCCCAGTATATATTTCTCCCCCTCAGAAGAGACCCTGTATTATTAACCCTCGCTCTTCACCCCTAGCAGCCCACCCCCAAGTAATCATGAATACTTTCTGTCTCTATAGATCTATCTGCCTATTGTGGATATTTCCTACAGGCTGCACTGTATGATGTTTTATTATCTGGTTCTCTCTTTTTTTTTTCCTCATTCAGCATAGTGGTTTTAAGGTTTATCCCATTTTACTCCTCTATGTGGCTGAGTAGTATTCCATTGTAAGCACATACCACAGTTATCATTTTATCGGTTCATCTGTTGATGGATATTTGAGTTGCTTTCACCTCTTGGTCTCTTGTCTGTCATGAACAAAACTACTATTTATCCACCTACAAGGTTTTATATTGTCATGATGTCTCTTACCGCCATGGTTCTCAACCTGTGGGTCGTGACCCCCTTTGGGGCTCAAATGATCCTTTTCACAGGGGTCGCCTGAAGACATCTACCTATCAGATATTCTACACTATGATTTATAACAGTAGCGACATTTCAGTTAAGAAGTGGCACTGAGAATAACGTGGTTGGGAGTCGCCACAGCATGAGGAACTGGGTTAAGACTGCACAGTGTTAGGAAGGTTGACGACCACCGTCTTAGTGCGTCATTGGCAGTGTAACTTTTGGGCCACTCGGTAATTCCGTTCATAACTTTATGAGAAATTGTCCGTTGCTTTCTAACTCGGCTTTGCTGCTTTGTGTCCCCTTCGGCAATGTGTGCGGGTTCTGATTTCTCTACTCTTCTGAGTCTGGTTGTTGTTTGTCTTCGAGTATGGCTGTCCTAGCAGTCCCTTCTCATGGTAGTTTTGATTTGCGTTCCCCTGACGAAGAGGCATCTCCTGTGCTCATGAGTTATGTGTACGGCTTGCACAGATTCGATTGAGAGCCTTTGGCCCGTGAGTAATTGGGCTGTTTAGTTTTTTAACCATCTAGTTGTGAGAGATCATTTTATATTCTTGATAGAAGTCGCTTTGTAGATACCTGATTTTAAATCTAGGTTCTGCCTGCAAGGGGAAGATTTTCAGTATTTGTCTTATCGAGCGTGGCTTGTTTCACTTAGCACGATTTCCAGTTCCATCCAACTTTCTGTGAACGTCAAGATTCCATTTTCCTTGGCAGCTTCATAAAATCCCATCTAGTCATGTTTTCTTTAGCCATTTGTCTCTTGAGGGACATCTAGGCTGGATCTACCTCCTGGCTATTGTGACAAGAACAGCCATAGCACAGATGTACAAGCCTGTCTGTGATCACAGTGATTAAAGTCCCTTGGATAAATATCTAAGAGTGGCATAGCTGGGTTATAGGCTAGTTCTACTTGGGATAGTATTTTCAAACTTAAAAGATTAGTTGGTGTTGCTAATGTTTATAGATAGTCAAGGACACCTTCTAACACACAGTGTATTTAGTCTGTCTATAAAAATAAACACGATTTTTCTCTCTTGATCTATTGGTGCAATAAATTGTATTAATAGGTATTTTAATATTGAACCATTCTATAATGCATTTCTGAATTAAATCATAATTGTTTGGTGTACATAACTGTTGTATTGTATTTCCTGTTCAATAACCATGAGGTTTATAATCTCCTTGTGATTCTTTTTCTCATGAATTATTTAGACTCTTAAACATTTCAAGGACATTTTTTCCCTTTTCTGCTTCAAAAAAAATCAATTTCCAGTTTTGTTGTGTTGTAGTGAGAGGTTGTGGCTTGCGTGATATTGATTATTTAATTTTAGATGAGAATTGCTTTGTGTTCTGGTTAGGGTATGGCCATTGCTGTTCTTCATGCTTGGAACAATGCATCTCTTTAAGTGTTTGATGCAGAGTCCCATGTGTATCCACCCATATTCATCCTTTAACTTCGTTCTGTTATATTTTTCTTGTTTGTATCTTCCATAGTTTTAATTTTTGCCCATTTTTATTTATCAACACCAAAATGCGAGGCATTAAAGATCTCCCCAAGTGGTTATGAGTTTGTTGATTCTATTTCATAATTCTGTCAACTTTGACTGTTTATATAAAGCAATGTTTTTAGGTGCATACAAGCTCAAGATCTTTATACTTTCCTAGATGGTTACCTCTTCATTATTTCTGTAATAACTCTCTCAGTGCCCATCAATATTCCTTGACATTAAACTCTAGTTTGCTTTATAGTTGTACTATAAGAATAACTTTATCTTGGTGATTTGTCTCATATGTGGTGGATTGGGGTGGGGACGGGCAGGGGAGATTGATAGGCAGACAGACAGACAGACAGACAGATTACAGTTCTTTACTTTAACATTTCTGAATCATCGTACTTTGGAAGTGTCACAGCAACTTTAATTTTTATCAGTGTATCTGTATTTTTTAAGAAAAGGAATATTTTTAAAGATTTATTTTTATCTCTCTGTTTTCTCTCTCCTCTCTCTCTCCTTTCTCTCTCACTCCTCTCTCTCTCTCTGTATATATGTGTGTGTACATGTATGTGTGTGTGAATGTACATGAGTGCCGTACCCTTGGAGACCAGAAGAGGGCACTGTATCTCCTGGAACTGTGGAACTGGAGTTATAGGCGGTTGTATGCTGTCACATGGGACCCAGAGATCTTAACCATGGGGCCATCTCTCCAGCCTCTGTAGTCTTCCTTAAAGCTTTTTTTTATTCTATGTATATTGGCTTTTCATTGTTGTTAAAATCTGTCCTGGTTTCAGAGGACCAACTGTACCTGATTCGGTTGTGTTTCCTTTTTTCATTGTGCTGGCTTGGAACTTGCATCATATATATATACACACACACACACACTTCTAATTTTTAGCATTATATTGTTAATCTACACATATGGGATAACGGAGTATAACTGAAATCAAAATATCTCCTTTTCTCCCAAACCACACACTAATGGCAGAACACTTTAGTGCTTTTTTCTGCTAATGTTAGCCCCATGTGCTTAAACTCTCCCCCCATTAAAGATCATTAATATCTGTTGGTTATTTTGGCTGTTAACTCTTGGTCAGCTTCTCCACTTGCCTCTGCACACCGAATCCTACTCTTGGTGTGTTCCCTTTGGGTGTCTGCAGAGAAGACCAACGTAGGCTCTCTTAACTCTTGCTCCTTTAGGTTTTATTTTAGTCCTTTAAAACATTATTTGTAGTTATTCTTTGAAAATTCCATACATCTATGCAGGGTATTTTGATCATGTCTATTGTTACTTCCTGCTTCATATATTTTTAAATTTTATTTTACGTATATATGAGTATGCTGTTCCTGACACACCAGAAGAGGGCATCGGATCCCAGTACAGATGACTGTGAGCCATTATGTGGTTGCTGGGAATTGAACTCAGGTCCTTTGGAGGAGCAGCCGGTGCTCTACACTGCTGAGCCATCTCTCCAGCCTCCTCCTGCTTCATATTTTAGTATGAATAATTGAGCTAGGTATAGAATTCTGTTGGGTCTCTCGTTTCTTCTTCCTTTGCTGTCTTCTCTTACCTCCCTTTCCTCCCTTTGTTCCTTCCTCCTCTCCTCCTTTCTTCCTCTCCCCCTCTCCCTTGTTCTGTCTCTCCTTCCCTCTCTTCCTCCTTTCCTTTCTCTCTTCCTTCCTTCCACAGAGTCTCAGAACACCCAGGCTGGCCACCAACCCTTGCTTCCTGCCCCTTCTTCCCCAGTGCTGGGCTTATAGGTGTGCCTGGCAGAGCTAATGCCTTTCCTAAATCTTTCAAGTTTGATCCTCATATCCTCAATAGTCTCTTTCCTTTCGTATCAATCAATTTTCCTATTGCTGTGACACTCTGCAAAAGCAGACTAGGGAAAGAGGGATTTACTCGGGCCTCTGGTTTGAGGGTACAGCCCACCATGAAGGGAAGGCAGGTCAGAAACGTGGCTCCAGCTGTGAGGGTAGGAGCAGGAGGCAGCTGGACACATTGTATCTACAGGCAGGAAGAGAGAGATGCATGCTCCTGATCCACTAGCTCCTTCCTCTTCATTCAGTCCAGGACCCCAGAGCATAGAACAGTGTCCCCATAGTCAGGGTGCGCCTCCCTCCTCAGTTGAGTTCTGGAATTCTGACTCCTGGGTAATTCAAAGCCTGTCAAGTTAACAACCAAGGTTAACAGTCACACCCCTGTGACTTGACATGCCAGGCGTGGGCACAGAATGGAGTATAAGCTTAGATTCTGCAGAGGGCTGCCTAGATTTGACTTTTTCTCCAGCACTCAGTAACTAGAGAAAACTAGGCAGGTGGTGGTAGTGGTGCACACCTTTCATCCCAGCACTTGGGAGGCAGAGGCAGGCAGATCTCTGAGTTCGAGGCCAGCCTGGTCTACATAAGGGAGTTCAGGATAGCCAAGCCTACACAGAGAAAACCCTGTCTGGGGAAAAACAAAACAACAGCAGCAACAACAAAACCCAGAGAGAACTATTTCAGCTCTCAGTCCTACCGTTTGGTTGACTATAGAATGGGGGACAATTGTATTAACGGACTCTTAGGTCATCGAGAGAATGATATAGGTTTAAATATGCAAAGTGTTCAAGATCACTCCCAGGCCACGGTCAGCCTTGGTTCTCGGTGTGCTCTGGGATTCAGCAGAGACCTGGTGCTGACCCTGCTTTCTTTGCCTACCTCCTGTTACTGCAAATTATCTGGAAGGCACTTAGCTTCCTTAGGGTCCCCAGGGGGGGCATTGCTGCCACAGTCTCTATGATTAATGACGTTGTTTGGGGCTTTTCTTATTCCAATCTCTTATCACCGCAGTCTCATTTTTCCCATCTGTGTAACCTGCATGTTTATGTCAGATTCATCCGGGTGCCGGCGTCTCCTACTTTGCTAACTAGTCTATTCTTAATCCCCGAAAATGTGTTTTTGAAATTCCAATCACTGAAGTTTTCATTTCTTGAGACTCTGTGGAGATATTGAAAATCTACATGCCTGCCTTTTATGATTTCCTGTCTTTTCTTTATTGCTTTGATTTTTTTTTCTTCTTAAAAAATATATTCATTTGAGGCAGTATCTTGTTATGCAACCCAGGTTGGCCTTGAACTTACTTTGTAGCCCAGACTGGCTTCAAATTCACAACAATTCTCCTGCCTTAGCCTTCCAGAGTGAACCACTCCCGATGTGAACCGCCTTCCCTAGCTTGAGTTTATCTGTACCCTCAAAGGTTTAAAATGGAAATCTTCACATAAACAATAAGTAAATTCATGCAAATCAGATTCTGCCCTGAGCTTGGGTTCTGGTCCGCTTCCTCGTCAACCGGCTTCACCGTGAGTCATTTCCTTGTGTGGATTATGGTTTCTATGTACTATTCTACAGAAGCAAAAATTATCCAGACTAATTTAAGGTTGGTATGGATTTTTTTTTCTTTTTAATGGTATCCCTGTGCTTCCTGAGTTGTCAAAGTTGGAAATTATCTCTGCTGCGGAGTTTGCGTGCACGCACAGGTCTGGGATCTATTTATCCTGTTATTTCTGGCAAGGGGGTGGGTGTGGGTGGATTCCAGTATCCCATAGGATTCCACAGCGTAGGCTAGGGGTGTATGCAGACTCCTGTTTTTCCAGAAGACATTTCCCCTTTGTACAGCATCTTTCCCCTGCTTTTCTTAGAGTTAACAGTTTTGGGGGTTTTGTTGTTGCTGTTTTAAATTGTATTTATTGTAGATGTGTGTATGTGCGTGTGAGTGTATATGAGTGAGTGTGTGCATGTGTGTATGTGAGTGTGTATGTGTGCATGAGTGAGTGCATTTACATATATGTGTATGCATGTGGTGTGTCTCTGTGTGTGTGTGTATGTGTACACGCATGCACACATGAACAGATTCAAAGATAACTTTGGGGAATCAGTTCTCTCCTCCCACTGTGTGGGTTGCAGGGGTTGGAGTAAAGGCCTGGTTTTCCTGTAACTGCCTCCTGAGGAGATGGGTCTGAGACCAGGCCTGGCTTGAGGGTGAGTCTAGCTTTTGTCAAATTGAGGTAGGAGACCCCCTGGACCTCAGTCCCAGGGGTCCAGGCTGCATCGAATCCATTTGTGGACACCTCTGGGTCTTTCCTCCATACTTTGGGGCCTTGTAAGCACTCATCATTTTCCCATCCCCTCCTCCCTGTTCCCTTGTCCCTCCTCCTCTCACTTTCCCTCTTCCCCTTCTTCCTCCTTTCCCCTTCTCTTCTGCCTGCTCCTCATTGTCTTCCTCCTCCTTCTCTTCCCCCTCCTCCTCCTCCCCCCTCTTCCTCCGCATCCTTCCCTATTTTCCCCTTCCTCTCTCCCGTCCTCTACAACACAGAAGTCTTGCAAGTATGTATTTAATTCTTTGTGTTTTACCCAGCAGTTCTGTGCCTTGGTGCAGGGGGCCGGTGCCAAGCAGGCTATGTGTGTCTAATGTGATCCTTCTATTTAGACTTTCTGCATCTATAGTAACAAGCAAGATTAGTCTGTGATTTTATTTTTCCTTCATCTTTGGCAGGATTTAGAAAAGCAGGGTTATGTGTTATTCATAAAATTAATTAGGAAGTTTTTCTGCTTTCTTTATCCTCTGGAACATTTTAAATGGGAGAGAAAATATCTTTTCCTCGAAGGCTGGAGCTAGAGGAGGACAATGTAGCCTTTAGGAGTGGGGCATGTTTCATGCCTTGATTTTTCTATTCAGATTTCTCACATTTCAAGTCAGTTTGTATCACTTCTACCTCCTAAGACTACCATGCATTCAATCGAAAAGTTAGAATCTCACGCCGCATTCTTACATTGTAACAATTTTTTTTTGCACAGTGCTATTATCTCTTTTCCCTTCATGTTTTCCCCTCTACTCTTTTTTTTTTTTTTTTTTTTTTTGCACTGCTAGGCTCTGAACCCAGGACCTTGAGCATGGTAGGTACTGACTCTACTGCTGAGCTACACTCCACCCCATACTGAGGGATTCTAGATAGGTGCTTCACCACTGGACTATACAGCCTCCTAGACGCCCACCCCGACGCTAGGGACCTCTCGTTTCTTGATTAGAACCTTACTGGAGATTGGTCTGTTTCCTTGGCCTTTGTGAGAGGCAGCCGCTAGATTCATTCATCTTCCCTTGAACATCTGAAAGGCATCACTTTCTCTCATTATCTTAAATACCTGTCACGACTGCAGTTCTTGCTCATTTTCACATTTTTAAAAGTTGA
The DNA here is from genome assembly GCA_902729485.2 of Mus minutoides. Lineage (NCBI taxonomy): Eukaryota > Metazoa > Chordata > Mammalia > Rodentia > Muridae > Mus > Mus minutoides. The sequence continues at coordinate 627,321 of LR749490.1, read as the reverse complement.
GCGTCCAGGTCATTTATTATCTTTTTTTCTTTTTTAAATGAATGTAACACTCCAGCCAGTAGTTTTCTCTGAGCGGAGTTCTGGCTACATTCCATAAGTTTTGATGGGCACAAGTTGCCATTATCATAATTTTTCATAGTCTAAAATTGCTGTTTTTATTTCCTCCTTGATGTGAGAGAAGTGTTCAGAATACCCGAGAGCGCCCATTTTTTCTTTTATTATTAATTTCCAGCTCAATAGTAATATATCCTGTACATTTCTGAAGAATTACCATACTTTCGTGAAATCTAAATGCTGCCGATTATAAGGCATGTTATTATCTTTTTGTACCAGTGGGAAAAAAGGAGGGGCAGCACTGCTTAAAC